>RJWM01005174.1:0-93841 GCA_004363535.1 Dasyprocta punctata | reverse complement strand
TATTAAATAGGCAAGTATATCATGTCAATGGTACTGAAGAATCAATACATTTACCACTTTTTCCCAAAATTACCTACAAATTCAACACAATCCCAGTCAACAATCTTTCAAGCTTCTTTGAACAAATAAGAAAAATGTGGTAATCTGGAGACTTACATGAAAATGCAAAGGCCCTCAAGTGGTTAAAACTCTGAAAGCCGATGAAAGTTGTATGCTTAACACTGTTACTGCAGTATTTATTAAGGTTATTATAATTGAGAAAATACAGTATTGACATCAAGACAAAACACAGACTAATGGAACAGAATATGAAGTACACACACAGAGAACGAACTGAGGCAATTCTGTGGCAAAAGGATAAGGATAATCCTTCCAACGAATGACTCTATATAACTAGATATCCATTTGTTTGAGAAAAAGTGATATTGGATCTATACACTGTGCAGCACTGATTACCAGTACTAACTTCAAATGGATAAAACTTACTTAAATGTAAACCTTGAAACTGTAACTAGATCTAAAGGGAGAAAAATATCATACGAGGAAATCTTTTTGATCTTAGGATAAAACTTTTTCAAAACTATGTTTCATAAAAGAACAAACTGGTAAATTAGATTACATAAAAAAGGTAAAAGATCTGATCTTCAAGACACTTTCAAGAGACTAGAAAGACAAGTATAGAGTAAATTTTTACAGATCATGTATCTGATAAAGGATGTGTAGCTAAAATATACAAGAAACTCAAAGCACAATATTAAGAAAACCAAAACTTTTAAAGCTAGATAAAAGATCTAAAATACTTCACCAAAGACACAGAGACAGGAAATAAGCACATGCAAAGATCTTCAACTTTATTAGTCACTGGGAAACATAACCATATATCACTACATACTATTTGAATGCTTACAGGACTGCCCACCATATATAGCAGGATATGGAGGAACTAAACTCTCCTACACTACTAATGGAAATATAAAATGCTACAACCACTTTGGAAAAGGTTTAGCAGTTTCTTTAAAAATTTAAGCATTCACCTACCATATAATAAAAGTTATTTCACTGTTAAGTAAACAGATATCCTATAGTATATTCACACAAGGAAATATTACGGAGGAATAAAATGAACTATTGATACATAATATAATGCTGGTATCTCTCAAAAAAATTATACTACATGAATATAAGCATATCAAAAAAAGAGATCATACTGTATGCTTCTATTTATACAAAATTCTAGAATATGTAAATAGTGAATTGTGACAAAAAGTAGATTAGTAGTACCTAGAAATGGATGATTACAAAAGGACAAATTTTGAGGGGGGTGGGTATGTTCATCATCTTGACTGTAGAGAAAGCTTCACAAGTAATGCACATCAAATTCATCAACTTATAATACTTTAGTTACGTAAACTTCACTGTGTGCCGACCCTCACACAAAAGCTGCTCTCACCACCTTTAACCTGCAGAAGACAGGAGATGCAACTGAACGGAGAGCACTTGCCTTGAGTGCACAGCCCTGAGTTCAAGCCCCAGCACTGCCCCACTGCTACAAAAAAAAAGTTTAGCCCATTCAAACGTACCACGTTTTATAGATACACACCCCCAAAAGAAACCTAACTCAAAGCTTCGAATGCTTAAATTGAACACATAACCAATGCCCTGGGCTTTTTTCTTGCTGTTGTTTTTTAAACAAAGAAACACCATGCTGAAATCTGTAAATACTCACAGAAGGCATAAGTTTTTAACATGCATAAATATATTAAAAAAAAACACACAAAACACTGCTATAAAGAATTCAGGTCAACCTTGGCACACTTGGAAGGTCAAGTTCAAGACCAGCTTCAGCTACGTATCAAGTTCAAGGCCAGCCTAGACTGTATAGTGAGACCCTCTTAAAAAACCAAACAAACAAACAAACCAAAAAAAAACAAAAAAAAAAACCTGAAAGTCTGTATTATTCATCTTCTAAAGCCCTCAACAACAGCATCCTTCACCATCTACTTTAGTACTCTAAATTTTCTCAACAGGCCTCTCCCTTCAATTGGTGTAGTGTCTTCCACAACTTGCAGTCTTAGAGCATCACCTATTAAAATCCTATCTATTCCTCCTGACCACCTGAAACTCCACCTCCATCAAGGATTTGTTCTTGCTGCGGATTTAGCTCAGTAGCATAAGTGCCTGCCTGGCAGGCATGAGGTTGTGAGTTTGACCACCGGTACAAAAAAAAAAAAAAAAAAAAAAAAAAAAAAAATTTTTTTTTTTTTTTTTTTTGCTCTAAACCCCAGTTCAAAAACTTCTCCTTCTTCTGAATTTTTACCTCTCTTAGACTAGGTCACTCTACAATGAAGTTAGAAAAGGCAAATTACATACAACTCTGTTAAAATTGTAGATTCTGAGTCCAGACTTCTTTTAACTCAATGGCTGAATAAAAGTGTTTTGGGATGTTTCATATATACGTATACACAGAATTAGTAATTAGGGAATAAATTTTAACTTCTATTTTCATTCTCCACAAATTTCTAGGATAGTCCAATTAGCCTGCCTGTCTGACTTAACTATTCTCTTATTAAATGACAGAATAATTGAAAGAGTAAACGTTTTTAAAAATTTAATACAAATATCTAACTTCAAACAGCAGTTTTTGATGCCTACGTTTCAAGGTTCTGGGGCCAAAAAAACCAACAGCCCTGCATTTAACCAACAGACACAAAAAGTGAATATTACTCTTTATCTCAAAAGCCAAATGAAGAAAAGCCAAAGACAATACTAGCTGGAACAAAAAGATATCAACTCTGATTTGAAGGTAATAGATAAGGCCAGCTTGCTTGGAAGTACAACCACTGAAACATCTAAGACACGGGAGGCCTCGATCATGGTGACTATCCATGTATGGTAATTGAGTAATACCAGATATGTGGCTTTTGTTCATCAATTCCTCGCTCTGCAAGCCGTCCTACAACTCTCTAGCTATCTGAATCACAATTCATACTTTACTATAACACAATTCTAAGGGCTTACTCTTTAACCGTGTCTCAAACTATATTCTTTTCTTGCATCCCCATTGCCCAAAGGCCTAGTGATTCTCCGGCCTCTCCCTCAACAACACCCACAAACACTTCCAAATAAACGTTTACACAGTTTTCTGTGCGGTCATCCTGCATTTTTATACAATGTTCTATGTGTTTAATTCTTCACCTCTTCCGTTCCTTGAACAAAGAACTGAGTTTTCTATTTCCCACTGAACTTTCCACCCAACCATAGTCAAGAAACCAAAGACACCAGTACAACCAATAGTTAAAATATCTGACCAAAATAAGAAAGACAACAAGAGAAGGAGGTACATATACCATGATCTTTGAATAGCACACAAGAACATGCACAGGAGTCAAACTCATGCTCCCACCGGCTAGACTACATGGCCAGTACAAGATAAATTCAACCCAAAACTATGCACCAATTCGTTAAAAAGAAACGTGTATCTTTATAAAAAGTCAAAATTATGAGAAAAATCAAATATGCCACTAACTACAACAGTACTTTCTAACCTGGAAAATAACGATCAATTGTACTGAACAAGATTTTAGAAAACCTGTGCATAGTGCTACTACCTGAGAGTTTTATATTTAGAGACAATGCTAAAATATTTCCCTTTTATACTATAAAGTATTTTAATTAAATATTTTCTACAACTTAATTTCTGTAATTTACTACACGAATTTTGGTTACAGGTATTTAACAGAGCAATTAAATCCTTATTTCCACTTCTGTTCCAAAATTCGCCTGCCCGCAGTGAGTGGGAACTGCTGCAGATCATTAAACTCTCATTTATCAATGTCTCTCACCAGGCAACACAGTGCAGCAGAACAGCACACAGAAACCATCCTGAACCCCAGCAACAGCGGCTAATTAGCATAGCCTACCACTAAACCGACACCATATGATTGGAACTGTTAGTCAGAATGCTAGCCAATCAAAGTAGGTTATGCAAATAGCCTATTTTAGTTGCCAGGGCAGAGCTACTTTCAATTGTCCAATAGGAAAACAAGCAATAAACAAGAAATGAAATTGAGCTTTGTCACATTTTCAAGTTGCTGTTAACACTTTCAGGTTTAGAACAAAATTAACAGCAACTATAAAGGATTAGAATCATATTCTACTTTTCAGTCCAAAAGCAATCCAATAATAATACATGCAGAATGCATTTAGAGTAGTGCATTTGTTGTAATTTTAACTTTTTACTATGTAGACTTGAATTTTTCTAACAGCTGCTGCCATCAACATTTCAACTCTTCACCACACCTACACAAGAGCATTATGTAAATGTCTTTCTATATGTTCAAATGGATTCTCAAACATTACATTCTACAGAACTACTACAGAGCCTTTTTATTCTATAAAGCAAAGACTAAGTATAAGGGGTGGACATAACAGAAAGGTATGGCTCCCTGAAGTCTCAAATATTCCTAGGTTGAAAAATATAAGTTACTTTATTGCAATAACCTTCAATATACAAATATATCACATTATAATAAATTCTGTAACAATTTCAAAAACAATGTTAACAAAATCCAAATTAAGTATTTACAGAGTTTTAACACGAAGATTGGGACCAAGTAAAAATAATTCTCATATCTAGGAACTAAGTTCAACTAAGATTACTCATAATATAAATATATGATATTCATATATAAAATTTCCAATAATGATAGCAATTTTTTAAACCTCCAATACTGCCAGTACAGAGTAACAAAGATCGTTTCAAACATCAGTGTTCTGACAAATTTTACTGGTTGGGATAATTTCTTTTAATCTCACATATTCAGAGAAAATGCTTTGGAACATGTCAAGGAGACACACACAGTTCCTGTTTGTGTCTTATAAAAGATACAATTTTATTTTAAAATGTTTCAACCTGTTCTACCTATTGTAGCATTTACCTCCACCTAAATGGAATACAGATTCATCTCACGTCACGGAAAAGTCACTGACTTTTAAATGTATTTTTTCCCAAAGAATATCTGCAAATGTCTCCAGAAACACTTGGAGTATTTGCAAAATGCACCGCATTAAGACTCAGCAGATTTTGAGACTCGAATTCTAAGAGAAGGGTATGCCTGTTTCACCTCTAAGGCACTCTGCTTTCCCCTGTAAGAAAAGTCAAGTCACTTGTCCAGTACCTCTCACCAGTTCCTACCACCCATATCTGTTCCCAAATTTCCCCCCAGGGTCTCTTACTCAGGGATTCTGAATGAAAACCATTTAAAAACCCAAGAAAACTAGTCAGTTTGTTTTTGTCATTTTTTGTTTGCTTTTGGCTTTCTCTTTAAAATAAAAAAGGCACTATATTAACCACTGTCAATCTCCTACCACCTTGTTTTTGAAATTGTTTTTATTGCTTTTTTTGTCTTTAAAATTAAATTCTAAAAAATTGAAAAAAAGAAAAAATTCAAGAAACCAAGTCTGAAAATATCAGCTACTTAAAGAGTAAAACTTAAAGAACTTTAAAAGCTGCAAAGAAACTTAAAGATCATCTAACACTAACTCCTCATTCTATAAACTACATTTAAAGAAACCATGTGTAACATAAAGACACTACAGGTAAAAACCAAAGCCCTCCCAAACTATCTTCCAAGAGTATTTATGATAATCAATACTCATCAGGTATCAATAGTCTGTTTCCTTTCCAGATACAAAGATATTTAAGGATAAGTGTTCAAACAATAGCTCAGAATCATTCCCCATGCTATCACAAATATTTACTAACTAAGGCTTACGTAAAATTTGAAAATCACTCTCTAACCCGAAGAATTTTACTTAATCCATTCCCTGAAACAATCTATCTCAAACTTTCAACATTATCTGCCCTGTTTTTTAAACTACATGAACAGTTATGAGCCTCTAAATTCTGAAGGACAAAGGCAAGGAAAGAAATGAAAGAAGACCATTTTAGTTGATTTCATTCCCACTTCACTCACCAGTCGTTAGTATTTTGGTTAGCTCTCCCAGGTTGTTATCCTTCTCACACTGATAAAACAATTCCAACTCAGCCTATCTTCCAAAGGACAGCAGCCAAAGGGCATTTTCCATGTACACAAAGACTGTCTCTTGGTCCACCTCTCAGACATTTTTCATATCACAAAATTTCCTGTTCTGGAAGGGGGAAATACTGAAGTCCCCGCACTCACACTCTCCGTTGGGGTCTAGAGAACAAGGAAACATTGCCTGCCCTGGTGACAGATGCTGTGGGATAAGGCGTTTTCAATGTAAGTGTTTCATTTAACATCAATTCTTTTTAAAACTACTTAAAATTGTGGGGTTTAACCATCAACAAGCAGCATTTTTTTAGAATCACAAATTGAACATTTAAAATGTTTAAAAATGGTTAAGTCACTGAAATTAGAATCTTTATTACATAAAACAGACATTTCAGAATTCCTAGAAAAACAAAGAAAGTTGTCTAAGTATATAACTAATAATTAAATTTTTTTTAAGGACGGGCTCACTACGCAGTTCAGGCTGGCCTTGAACTCATTACTCAGCCCAGGCCAGCCTCAAACTCATAGTGATCCTCCTGCCTCAGTCTCCAAAGTGCTGAGATTACAGGTGTGTGCCACCACACCTGGCAATAATTAACTTTTTTAAAATACAGCATTCAGTTATGCTCTGTCTCCTATACTGTAAGCAGAAATATATTCAAAATAATTGGTAACCTCATTTGCTATAAATGAACTCAAGATACAGAAAAGTCTCTATCTTCTCAATGTAAAAGCCATTATTAGACCTCATGATATACTATCCAACATTATCTCAAATGACAAATAATACCACGGTTTAAGGAGAAATGTAATATAATTTTAAAAAACAGCAAACAGACAAAAATACTTCCCATTTTAATTTGAAGCCATCTATTTGTGGAAAATCCTCATGAAATTATGGGTGACTCTCTTTGACAAGTTTTAAATAACTTCATTACAAAAAATGAGGCTGGCACAACATTGTTTCGCAGGACACCTTTTCCAAAAGACTAAGCCCAGTGGGTACTTATATTCTTTCAATTTAAGAGCAAACCTGATGCTTTTCCTTCAATTTCTAAATCTACTTATAAAGCGCTAAAGAGTTATTCTTTAAATGTGGATTATCAACTTGTCTACTGAAGCTTTTAATCAGACAAGAGAAAAATCCTAATAGTGTATTTCTAAACAAAAAGATTCCAGCAAATTAATTTTGGCATTACAATCCTTTTTGTACTGTACTCATCAGGTAAAAAAAGAGTTAACAGTATCATCTTTCATACCAGAATCTGTATAAACTACATTAAGTATTTTCTTTTTTGTACTGTACTCATCAGGTAAAAAAAGAGTTAACAGTATCATCTTTCATACCAGAATCTGTATAAACTACATTAAGCATTTTCTTGTCAATTTCCATGTCATATGACATAGCAAGTGAGCAAATTCAACTGTTGAACTGTAAAAAACAAATATGAAAAAAAAAAAATTCACATTCCTCAGCCACAGCACAGGAAGTTCCTGAAAGAGACAGGCAGCCCTCCTCACAGCAACTGAAAGCCAGGCACAAGCAGAGGCCTCCCATCTGTCCACATGTGATACAGGCAAAACCTGTGGAGAGGGCAAGGACAGAGCAAAGCACGCTTTCAAATGCAGAGCCCAATCCACAAGTCACAAAAGCAGAGTCTCAAGTGCAAGTGTCAACTTGATTCAATAGAGTCACTTCTCCCATGAGCAACTTTGAGTTGAACTAGGTAGCAGCAGCAAATGTTTTAGACCAAAAAGGCCACCTAATTCTTAATGCATACTACCAAAATTCATTGGTAAGCAGAGGTACAAAAACAGGCACAACTGGAGTGGCACTTGAAGAAAGACCTTCAAGACTAACAGTAAGAGTGAACAGCACACCCAGAAGTTCAAAGGCAAATGGGATGACTCCAGTAATTTAAGAACTTCAAAAAAAACCCCGAGGTGAAAGGCAGCACCCAGCACACATGGGAGGTACAATCTGGGTGGCACGGGAACCCTCAAGGAGTACTGGGAAAGGCAGGTCAACGCCCTAGACAAGGCCGTGCACAAGGTCAACCTCACTGGGAGCTCTGAAGGGAGATGGACAGCAACAGTCAGCAGACTGAGTCTCGGCCTATGGCTAAACAAATGCCGGTCCACAGGGCTGGGAAAGTCGTCCTCAGACTAAGGATGACAATAAGGAACTTGTCCTCCCAGGGTCCCCACTCACATCGCCAAACTGAAACCTGTGCATCACAGGCCTGACCCCCAAACACCAGCTCTCCACCTGGTCCTCTCACTTGGGAGGGGAAGCAGACGATGAATGACGAAGCTCTGGCTCTGTATGTGAGGTGACAGGGGTTCACGGGTACTTGTTATTAAAAAATACTCTGCTCTGTAAAAACCCTGCATCCAAGTTCATACAGTTCAGTTATCCTTTAAGCCACACTGCACTATACCTCAGTCCCAGTGTTAACAATTCTATGCCTAAAAGTAATTTAGTGACACACAACTACCTCTCCCTCTCTATAAGTCCCAATACAAAGTCTGTTTCTGCAGTAAATTTAATCAACTTTGAGATTTTAAGAAAATTACAAAAAAAAAAAAAAGGAATTACAGTTTTTTAAAAAAGTATGTAAGTGGATATAGCTATATGTCAAAGTAATCAATGTTGAAGGCTGTGACATGGAGATGTAGAGTTCTAAAGGTCTTATTTCATATCTTTGGAAATCAAAAAGAGTAGCCTAATGGGTCAAAAAAAGTTTCAAACTAATGTCATAAAATTTTGACAATAATCAACAAAAACTTTAAAGGAGGAGAACTTGGCAGGAAAAGGATTAAGCATACTGAGCTGTTTATTTGGTTTCATCTTTCTGGGAGGATAGTTAATAGTTTAAATGATAAAACAGAGCTATAAACATACTGCTGCACTAAAAGTGATGAACAGAATCAAGAAAACAATTTTAAATTTGAAGCACTTAAACGGGATTATCTCCTAGAGAAGTGGGAATAAGGCAAAGAAAAACTCGTGTTTCATTTTTAACTTCCAGAATGGATTACATTTTACTAACATGTGCATGTACACTGAATTATTAATGCTTAATATAATAAAGACAAAAATTTGAATTTAACATGTCACTTAAGCATGGCCTGAAAAATAATAAGGCTGGTGGGAAGACAGTTGAGTGTAGTATGTTACAGAACAGCAAGTACTAAATTTAACAACTTTTTTTTCGCTATTCTAAGTATACTACGCAGATCTGGGTCTGCACTAATAAGACTGAATACACACATGCCAGTCACTCCCATTCTGTCCCACACTCCTCTCGGGAAGCAGCTTCCTCTGAGAAGGCAGAAAAACATGGACTGCCTCAGGATGCCCAGTGCTCTTGGGCACCTGCAGAAACATGTTTGTCTGTCCTGGTGCCCAATTATGTTGGGGGAACTCAATGGCTCTAAATGTGGGATAACCAGGCATGGTGGCACAAGTCTGTAATCCCAGCACTCCAGGGATTGAGGCAAGAGGATGCTACAAGTTTGAGGCCAGCCTAGGCTACAAAGTGAGCTCAAGGCCAGCCTGAACTACATAGTAAGACCCTGTCTCAAAAAGACCAAAAGAAGGGGGGGTGGGGGGGGAAGCACAGCTTCTCTTCTTCAGAACTCACATTTCAAAACCCAACTTCTGTGCTTTATATTCTTATCAAAAATAAATAAATAAAGCTAGTGAAACCCCTTCAGCCACCAGTGTGGCATCATGGGTCATTCCTAGCTCACAGCACAGTACCAGGCCCAGCTGAAGCTAAGCTCAGGGTATCAGCACTCAACTAGAACCCACCTGGGACCGAGGGACTATTTCAGGTACGTGCTGAACACCTGGAATACCACTCTTAGCCAGTTGGTGGCATTTCAGCTCCATGCAGTCCCTGGGACACCCCAGCCACTTCTCGAGTGCTTGGGCCCCAGCTCTCACTTCTTCTCCCTTCAGCCACATCTGTACCACCTCTAGAGCTCCTCCTCCCCAAGGAGGCCTGGCTCCTGGCAGACCCTGCCCCACAGCCTCCCTAGAACTCTCCACTACTGTGCCTCTCCTTGCTTTAGGAGCCTGGAAGGCTGCACTGGGCAATGCATTCCGTCTGCACGTGTATTCGCGTCAGCTAAGCTCCTGTATCTTGGGACTCAGAGGACCTTCCAGTCAGCAAGCAGGGACAGAGGGTGTGAGATGCGTGTGACTCTTGCCAAGTGCTCAAGTTTCAGTGACTCCTCTCCTATCTTGAGCTTCCAAAACAAGGGGAAGGATGGTGGACAGCATACAAATGAATACATAAATACACGTGCTGAGGTCACAGAGTGCTAATGGCTCTGAAACAAAGAGCATCACTACACAGGAAGTGACAGAGGAGGAGTTAAGGGAGAAAAGAAGAACGAGCAATTAGTGGGCAAGCACTGCTCCTACCACTCCTCACAGTCTGTCTCAACGCCGCAACTCTGCAAACAAGGTGTCACTGCAGAGAAGAGGAGGTGAGCCAGAGTGGTTAGGAGGACACACAGCTGTCACTGCAGAGCTGGGCCACTCACCTTCTCACCCAGTATGAAAAGCTGGGTGGCCTGGTCACCCTGTTCTTCCCAAGGCCACAACAAAGGCAGCTCTGGTAGAAGTCCCAGTAATGACGGCAGTGTCCTGAATCCACGGCATCAAGAGGCGGTGTCCGGGAGAGCCTGCTACCTGGCTATCTACTGCTGCATGAGAAAAATCCTAACTCAGAGGTCTGAAGCAAAGGCAGTGTTTGCTGTGCTTATAAATCTCCACGGAGGCAAGGACAATCACTTCTTTTCCACTAAGAGCCGAGGTGACTTAAATGGGGGGAGGGGGCACCTGAGAGCTGATGCCAGCTGGTGGGTGGAACCTTAGCTGGGCTGTGGCTTCCTGATTGCTCACAACATGAAGGTAAGGTCCCAAGGGTGAATATCAGGAAGGGTAGACTCAGGGACAGGGAACTAGAAACAAGGGGAAGAGAGCACTGGGGAGCAGCAGAAACCCCGGCTTTGGAAGACCTACAACCCCTATCTCCCCCACCAGCAATGCACTCAGCTGGAGTCACGAAGCCTGGCCCACGTCCTAAGGAAGAGAATTACACTCCACTTTTCCTGTGGACAGGCAGGCATCCAGTTCCCCAGCTGGCCTGTAGATTCTGTGACCTATGTTCTAAAATAAATTCCTTTTAACTATATTTTATGGACGGGGGGTTTGTAAAAATAGAAGTGAATTATTTCTCTCTGATACAGAACCACTAATAGTATGAATCTCTACACTTAAACCAAAATGAAAGTAGGAGATACACAAGTCTGGACCAGACTACAGAGACATAAGTACGTAGCCACATGTCTTCTACTAGAAGAAAAAGGAGAAAGGGCAAAATCTTCTATTATACCTCTTGAGGAGGTGACCTATACTATCTAAACTTTAAGCAATGATAACTTTTTGCATCATGTTTCTGTTTTGGGTTTCCTTTTTTTCTTTTTTTTAAAACAATTTTACTCCCTAAGCAAAATCAAAATTTATTTAAAACTTTTTAAGCAATGGCCGGATCTAACCATTTTCTACAAATACAAAAAATAAACCCCCTCGAGTTATTCCTAAAAACAAATGAGTATTTTATTTCATGTGAATGCTCACTTCGGTCACACATACATCATTTTCACTTGACTCAACAATTCAAATCATTGTCAGTAACATGCAAGCTTCATCATTCCTATTTGCCTCCTGAAGAACACAAACTCCCTTTTTAAAGCAGTGATTACTTTCACAAACTTTCCAGAATCATTAACACCAGTAAGCTTATTGCATCTTATCAGAACCAACACTAGATTATTTATGAAGGCCTCAGGAATCCCTTTAGTGGGGAAATTATATCACACAAAAGAAAAGGTCACCATAACCAACAGGTTGCCAGTGGCTTTATTCTCACTTTTTCCAACAAATATAAAAATCTCATATGTTCCAGGCATTATTATAAAATTTATTCCCTTCCATACAAAAGCTTAAAAGCTCCTGTGTAACACCATACTATGAACAAAATTAATACAAATGCAAATTGGAAAATGTTATCAGCAGTAAGTGACGAAGCATGATGTTGTAAGAGCGGGGATAGACAGGGCGTGGTGGCACATGCCTTTAATCCCAGTCTAAACTTCATAGCCAAAAAAAAAAAAAAAGGAAGACGAGGAGAGGAAGGAAGAGGGGAGGAAGAAGGTGGGAGGAAGGGGGAGTGGGGGATGAAGGGGGAGAAGGGGAGGAGAAGGAGAGGGACTTACTCCTGGATGTGCATTCTGGACACAGTCTTCCCAGCAGTGTGTGTGACCTGGAGCAAGATAACTAACCTCTGGCCATACTGATCATGGTACCTATCTCAGAGTTATCATCAAAAGAAAACAAATTATGCACATAAATAACTCAAAATAGCTACTGGCATATAGTAAGGATTCAAAGAAGTACTACATGCACACAAAGCAAAAAGCAGTCAGGACACACACCAAAAACTTGCAACGATATTCTCTGAATGTTAGAATTACTGGTGCCTTTTTTTCTTTTTAATAGAAGTTCTATCAGAATTTCAATCATTTTTCATGAAAAATTCTTTTTTTTTTTTTGTGCGGCACCGGGGATCGAACTCACAGGCTTCCACCTGCCAGACAGGCGCTTAAGCTGCTGAGCCAAATCCCTGGCCCTGGTTTTTTTGAGGCAGGGTCGCACTATGTAGCTCAGGCCGGCCTTGCGCTTGCGCTGTAGCCCAAGCCGGCCTCGAACTCACAACGCTCCGCCTACCTCAGCCTCCCGAGTGCTGGGATTAAAGGCGTGCGCCACCAGGCCCAGCTCATGAAAAATTCTAAATGATACAATGCGAGCGCAAGGCCGGCCTGAGCTACACAGTGCGACCCTGCCTCAAAAAACCAGGGCCGGGAGTTTGGCTCAGCGGCTTACGCGCCTGTCAGGCAGGCGCAAGGTTGTGAGTTCATTCCCCGGTGCCAGGGGAAAAAACAAAAAAGAAACATCCTAAACAAGGTTGTGGTTACTGTAATTAATTTTAAAATAAGACATTTAAAATGGGTAAATTATGGCATGTAAACATTTCAAGCAACTTCTATATGTATACATACCTCATTAAAAAGGTAATGAGTAAGAAAACTTCCTTGACCTCAAACAGGAAAAAAACTTACAAACACGATGTGTTTTATTTAACAGAGACAGGGAGAACTGAAGCATTTCTGATACCTAATAACAAATCTGTCTAAGTCCAATATTCTCCTATGATCACATAAAAATGAATGCTATGGAAGAAACTCAAGTGCATCAGTAGAAAAAGCAGGATGTTAACTTTTCAGCTAACTTGCTTCTCAGAAGTCATTCACCTCAGTCATGTTCTGATCCTAATCACATTTTTTCCCTGCTCTTACAGATTCTTTACGAATAAATTCAAAATCTGTATCACAGGCCATAAAGTAGTGTAAATTAAACAGAAAAACCACAATTCCAATGCCTAATGAATAAAACCTCTAAAGATAAACTTGATTTTTAAATTTATCGTAACTGATTCATAAAAACACTGCAGAATATGTGTTTACTGGGTAACACAAATTTTAAATTATGTAAATGACAGGATTTATGTAAATCTGGTAGAGGCAGGCCAAGTACAATTTGTGACATTAATTAATTTGAGAAGGCATACCAGTTTCTCAAATTAATGGGAAATTTAAGAAAATGCAAAGTCCAAACTTACATAAATAGTATGTTAACAACAGGGAGGGGAGAAAAATAACTAAACATTAATAAAAATAAAAGCACCTTTATTGGGCATATGCTATTAAGCACCATGCACTACACATATTACTAGCCATTACTGTTATTCTTATTATTTATCCTATGAAGAAACTGAGAATTAAAGATTCATGTTTTTGCTCTCCCCTTTATATTTAAAGTGTCTTCTGTTACGGTTCAGGTCTAGAATGCCCCCAACAAGTCTCAAGCACTCAGAGGTGGGGCTTTTGGAAAGTCACTGATCATGGGGTCACCACAGCTGACTCACACTGAGGGATGGGGCCCAACTAGAGTGCAGTCAGACACTGGGGCATGACCTGGAAGGTTGTACCTCCTTGCCTGACTGCTCCCTTCTCTCTGTTCCCTGGTCTCCATGACTTGAGCTTTTCTCCACAGGAAGCCTTTCCATCACACAGTTGTTCCATTTGAGCCTGGACAGAAACTTCAGAAAATTTAAGTTAAATAAACCACTCCTCCTTTGTGGACATCAGGTATTTTGTCCCAGAGACAAGAAGCCATCTAAAACATCTTTATATCATACCTCAAATTACTTCTATTTTCTCTCCTCTCTCCAACTCCTATTATGTGTCTAGGAGTGAAGTACGATCTCTTGATTCCTCTACTTAACACTGAAATTCAGTAGTGACCTTCCCCTCCCCTTTCCAACTAATATCCTTTTACTCCAGTTAACAACTATAAAGTCAGATGCCACTTTATTTATACTACATCTTCATTTTTTTTTTTTTGCAGAGAAAAGTCATTACATAGTCGACTTGTTCAATAACCATCAGTAAGTTTAAGCTCCTTTGACATCTGTAGTCTTTGTTGCCTCAGTTTGTTCTCTAGGATTCTTTAAGAAGTGAGAATAGAAATAACAGCCACACAAATTTTCACTCCGGTTCTTAGCATTTCCTTTGCTGTCTTTTCAGTTCAGCTGGGTATAAAATTCTTGACTCTCATTTCCCTTGGTATATCAGATATTACTCAACTGTTTCTGGCATGAAATACTATCAAAATCAGACTGCAATGTAGTCCTACTTAGTAATAATTTTGGGCTCTTTTGCCTAGACACAAGAGTATCTTTAAAATCTAGTAATTATTCATAGAATGTATCTACATGTTAATCACTTTTGGATTATTTCATCCACTTACACAACCAGTTGTGCCTATTCCAAACAATGGTATATCTTTTTAATCTCAGGAAATGGTTTTGAATTATTATGGTTGGTATGGTAAGTTTTGTTACTTTTTTTTCCTTCAGAGACTCACTTGATAATGAAACTTCTTTGTGTTTAATAACTGTCACTCTTCCATGGAATGCTTCATTTTTCTTTCCTACTAAAACTTTTTTCTTCATCTGTTTCTCTGAAGTAATGTTTTATTATGACCTCTAGTTTATGTTTCATTTTTAAATAATTTCTTTTATTTTCATTCCCAAGTTAACACATTTCTAAGTCTTCCTTATTCAGTTTTACACTGTTCTTTCATATTTGTATGATGCTCTGAAGTTCTCTTGGTTTGTTATGAAACATTATAGTTTTGTGGGCATTTCTTTCTGGCATGCTCTCATGATCTAGAATACTATCCTTTTCCTTACTCATCTTTTCTTATTTAAATTAAAAAAAGTGGCACATTCAACTGTGATCCTTGCCTATTGCTCATTTCAATGTAAAATAGAAAGACTTTGAAGAAACTGCAGTAGCTTTTCCACAGTATAAGTGTCCTCTTCTGTTTTTATGAAGAATACTAAAATACAGATTCCTGAGTAAGATCTCCTGTGTTTGCTTCTTCCCCAACTTTCATGTGATCTTTTTTCCTTTGGACTCATCACCTCTACCTTGTTTAACCTGGATTCTGTACCCAGCAGTGTCTCCTCAGTGCAGGGAGTCGGCCAGGAAAGCACCTTCAACATCAGTTTTCAGAATTCACTGAGACTAGCTCTAATCCTTCAAGCTTGATGTGCACTGTGGGGACCTTCAAACACCTTCTCAAACTTCCCTACCACGCTCTCCAGGAAGTCCTGGTGGGCTAGCTTAGGATGTGTTCCTCGGCCCATCACATACTACATTGCTTTCTTCTGCACAAGTGCTGATACTACACCAGCCTTAGAATCATAAAGTGTTTGCTACCACCCGTTTGTATTCACATTTATGGGTATCTGTTCACCTAGTCTTATACAGCTGGTCCATGAGTTTCTATGTTTACCAACCTAGTTGCTCTGTTTTAGGGGAAACTGAGGCAACTAAAAAAAAAAAAACCCTGGCCTACTTTTCTTAAAACATTCTTTTCAAGATACACTTTATATCCCTAAAATCTAAGCCAATAAAGGTAAATCAAGGTGCTTCCACCTGGGTCTTAAGTCAAGCACTAATGGTTAAGAAATTCAAAGTTACCATGTAGCAAACTTTAGGCTTCTTATCATTGTTCCTAAAAATATCAAACATATATGTATGACATAACCATTAACTGCTTCTGCTTAGAAATCTGAAACTTTAAGTAAAAACATGAAACATAGAAAGAAATGGAATCCTAGCACTCAGGAGGCTGAGGCAGGAGGATCGTCATGAATTCGAGGCCAGCCTAGGCTATAAAAACTAGGCAGCAAGACCTTGTCTCAAAAAAATAGGAAGGAAGGAAGAGGGGAGGAAGAAAGGCAGGAAGGGAGGGAAGGAGTGAGGGAGGAAGAAAGGAAAGACAAAATAATGAACACTAAAATCCACTTAAGAAATTTACACACCACCTGTAAGCAAACATGAAAATGCCACAAAAACATTAAATAAGAACCACTTACTAAGGGAAAAAAATCCTAAGAAAGTATCTTCTACACTGCTAGAAAAAAACAGTGGTTGTTTCTCTGTAATTTACGTGTATCTAAAGATTTTGAAACTGTCCTCCACTATCACTTGTATTTTTTTCAAAAGACAAGATTCTTCTTTTTACCTGTTGAGTTTTATTTTTAAAGGCAATAATCACTGCTGACAAAACATGAGATGCATCTTATAATGTAGTGAGTAAAAACTGGTACATAACCAAATAATCTTCTACATGAAGAGCCTTAAATATTTGCAAGCCCTATGACCCAAGTTGTACTCCTAGGAGTGAATTAAAAGAAACCCATTTATAGCAACAAAACATTTATACGGATATCAGTGCGTTTAAAAATGAAAAGAAAAAAATTAATGTCTAGGAATTAGAGATAGCTAACTTACCTACAAATGGCCATATAGTAAAAGGCTCAAATCAGCACACTTTAGAATACATGCCTAAGTTGCGCATGGTGGCACACTCCTGTAATTCCAGCACTTTGAAGACTGAGGCAGAAGAATCACCATAAATTCGAGACCAGCCTCAGCTACATAGTGAGTTCAAAGACAGCCTGAAATGCATAAGGAGATCCTGTTTCAAATCCCCACCCCCGGGGTGAGGCGGGCCAGGGTGGAGAGAGAGACCCAGGTTCTAAAGTAAGTTGTTCTCAAAAACCATCAATAGTTCTAAATGCTCTGGATCTGCTCCAAGTTTAAAGTGACAAAAGGTCACAACCTATACAGGGAAATGTTTGTAATATAATGCTAGTCAATGAGTGTATCCAGTGGATCTATCCAAGCTCACCAGGCTGAACCACCATTCAGGACGACTTCAACTAACTGAAAGAGGCACAGGAGCAGGCAGGGAAAACCCACCCCAGGACACTGGATATAAGCTTCACTGGACTTACCTATATATTTACAAATCTCCAAGTATTTCAGTCATTATGTTTTACTTGGTGAACAAGGAAAAAAGTAAAACCTGAGAGCAAATATGAATCTATTGGACTTGTCATTTACTGAAAACAAAAATTCACTGAATCAATAATAAAAGCAATGGAGAAGAGCTAGAAAACTTAACATTTAGAAAAAGGCCAGACACACAGGAGAACATGAAGAACAATTCCAAAAGAAGGCAAACAGGCAACACGCAGCAGTATAAAGTATACACACCCTGATTCTTCCAATGTACTCAGCATGTGATGGGGCTGAAGAAATTAGGTCTCTTTCATTTACAGATCTGATTTCTAATTGTTCTGTAATGAAAACTGCAATTTCTGTGATCACTGGAATCTACTTATTCTATAATGAATATGCTTTATTTCTGTGATCATTTAAAGCATGAAAATTTTGCCCTAATTTTACAATGAGTTAATCTAAACATCAATGACCATAAATGATGTGACGCACATTCTCAAATAAATTTCTAAGGTCACTTATCCTAAAGTTACAGTTGCTCTAAACCAGTGATGGCGAACTTTTTAGAGACAAACACCCAAACTTCAACCCGAAACCCACTTATGCATCGCAAAGTGCCAACACTGTGATTCAACCTGAGTGCTGAGGTTTAGTTTACTCATACGTTTCGTCTTAAAAGAAAATAACACATGTGCCACAGACTCACCACAACTGCTCTAAACTACTCCAAGCTTTAAAATAGCTAGTATGTCACTATACGTAAAAAGCCCATTTCACCAAAATAAAGAATAGTATCAACTACTATATCCAACAGATTTTCCCAACTAATGTTCCATGGAATATTAATGGCACAGATCAAAAATAAAAGGGAAAGGCAGTGCCTTAAATAAATGCAGCACGTTTCTTCATAGAAGAGCCTCTGTGCCTATGAACATATGATCTCTGAGGTAGCACCTTCTCGAAATCTAATCTAGAAAAATTTCTTACGAGCTTTTATGTATTAAAGTTCTGTCACCTCAAGTATAATAAATGTGCACAAAGTAATATAACAGCAAAGTGCTGTACTAATTAATGATGATTATAAAAGCTGTTAATTTTATATTTAAAAACAATTACTAACTTTCAACCTGTTACAAAGGGAAATACATTAACAGCCAATAAATGTATTAGAGTAAATTAGATCTTGTGTCTTGGGTTACTTTTCCCTTTGCAAGGCAATAAAATGTTGATAATCTTTATAACGCCTAATAAGAGATTGGATTATATCACAATCTAAACCATAGAATCTCTTCTGTTTTAGCACTCCTAAAACTAAAGTAGGTAACTTTTATAAACTGTAATTATTCTTTTTTTTTTTAATTCCATTACAGTCACAAGTCTTTCAAGAAAAATAGCTACTTGGGGGTCTCCTCATACCTTATGAATATAAAAAGCAACTTTGCCACCTCAAAATCTCGTAACAGAAAAATTCCAAAGTCAGCAATATTCACAAACAAAGTTATGAGGCCCTAAAATAATATTCTGTTCCTCTACTGACTTCCATTCAAAGTGTGCATCCACTTGGTACAGTCAATGTGCACTATGAGACCCCAGGAACAACCTGGAAGCTGACACTGCAGAGGAACTGCTCATGTGTCAAATGGTCAAACTTAAATATTCAATAATCTAAAATGTTCAAAAATTTCTTTTAAAGGTTTCTCTATAAATACTTCTGTTTACTTTTATATGACAGTGATAGCCACTAAGCCAGGCTATGTTCCCAGCATATCTATAATACACACCTGCACACCTGTGGCTGAGAGAGATGTGTTACAGAGACAAATCTGCAATCACTCTGACTTACAAAATTACCATTAGCCTTACAAATGGTGAGTCCCTCATGAACATATTGTTTCGTCTACAATTTAATCTAGGAACACTATTTGCAAGCAATTTCTTCATACAAAATGGAGTATCTGAAGTATTACATTTTAAAATACCACTGTATAGTAAAATGTGATGTTTTTCTTTTAGAAAGTCCCAACCAATAAAAAACAAATCACAAAACAGCTACACCAATAATGGTTAGATACTTAGTCAAGATTTGTATGTTCAAAAGTTAGTAATACTTCACATATTAGCTACAATATGTTTTCAACAGTTTGAACATAGCCACATTTGGAGCAGTCTCCACTGTGCCATATACAAATAAGATCACTTCAAGTAGTCACAAAGCAATCAAAAACATTCTTTCAAAAATGTCTTTATGCTGCTTCTCTGTATAAATGCAAATGATACAGATGGAAGGGAAAGTAGGAGAGAAACAGATGTAGGGAAGGAAGAAATAAAAAACAAATCACAGATCACATTTTTAAAGGAATCACATAAGGGAGTGTTATACCCATAATTGTCACAGTATTATCTAAATTATACCATAAGCATACATCCATAAAATATCTGCTACATTTTAATAGGAACCTAGGGGAGACATATTCAAGTATAAAAGTTAGCATTGTACTTATTTTACTGATAGAAATATTTCAATTACTACACCAAAGTATTGGTCAACCTTTTACAAGTTTAATTACTAACAATTACTATGTTGCATCTGCATTAACACCACTACAATGGTGTACTGAGTTCAAAAATCAAGTTCAACAAATCTCACAACTATTTACTGATCCACGTAATTTCCCCAACTACTGTTTCTCAGAAATCCCCCCATTCAAAATATACCATCAGTCCCCACATTGTCTTAGCCACAGTTTACTGTATTTCAAAACTTGAGTCACCTGTATGCATCGTCTTCTTTCAAGTCTCATATCATCCTGATGGGGTGGGGGAAGGGAGGGAAGAGTCCAGCAGCAAAACTACAACACTGTGTGAAGAAAAACAGATTATGATAAGAGATAATGATTAAGACAATTACCCCTAGTTGAGGAATATCTAATGCAACTAAAATCCCCAAACACATTGATAAAATTACTTTAAATTTGTATAATTAGGTTACTAACACTTATGCTTACTTGAATAATTTTCCTTAGGTTTCATTAATCAAAATTAACTATGTATAAAATGAATTGCCAGGGAAAACAAAAACAGTTTTAAAATGTGCCTACTACCAACAAAAATGTGGCATTTTTAGTTATCAAATAAATCAGAATATTCTGCTAAACAATTTATGGGAGGGGTCTACATTTTATAATTTTCATTGACACAAATCACTATGAATGTGAATTCAGTTTTCACAGTCACTATCAAAGCAGAGATAATGAAAGCTACTTCACAAGAAAAACATTTCACTCTATTAACATTATTTTACATTAAATTTAGAGTCACTTCCCACAATCGCTCCCCTAAACCCCAAAGTCCTCCTTCACTCTCCAAATGTCTTCTCTATTTTATAGTAGTTCTCTTATAGTGCCCCCTCCCTCCTATTGCTTCCACAGGGACTGCATGACTGACCAGAAATTCCATGACTGGTTAAGAAGTAAACACACATTACCAACTCAGAATACATAAAGAAACAAAGAGAAGCACATGATTAAAAAAATAGTAACTTACGAGATGAGCGAAAATTTTTATTCTTAAATTGATACTGTAAAATTCAATGACTATTCTAAATGAAACAGTTGCTAGTGTTGATCAAATTCCCAGGCTGGCCAAAAGAAACCTCCTGACCCCCAAAGATACCACTTGTCCTATGTATTGAGGATCATGCAAAAGAAACACAGAAGCAAGTCCAATGCCACAAGTTTTAAATGTTTCCTTTGCACATTTCTCAAAGTCTACGATTTCCTATACTTTATGTCACACCAATTATCCTACATAATAATCTTTTTCTCTCATTTGTTCTACTTTCCTAAATTACCATCCAAAGCTTTTATTGCCTCCATATAGTTCATTTCAGGTAAGTTATAGGAAATCGAGTTGACTGAAATAATTCCCTTCAATACAGGTATTTAAAATTTCCAACAAATACACTAAATAGCCCAAATGAACTTCTTATTGGTAAAATTCCAAACAGTGCAAAGAAGAGAAAAAAAATCTACTCAAGTGGGGGTGGGTGTCCATAATATAAACAAGGATATTACTGCTCCCGCACCCAAATAATTTTCACGTATTTCTCCTCTTACTTTAAAACTCTGGGTTCTTTAAAAACTCCAACTTTATACTCCAAATAGTTGCAACTACAGATACTTCACAGGATGAGAAATTCAGAGACAGATTAACTGTATCAATTGTTTTGAAATTAGGAATTGCCTGTGTCTGAAATCACTGCCTATAATCCATATTCAGACCAAAGAACTACCCAGTTCAAGTGCTGCTGTACCATCAAGTAGTACCCTCGTCAACTGGACCACACTTGTGAAGGTATATGCATATGTGAGTGAATGAACATTGTAAGTGGGCACAAGAATAATTTTATTTCTAAAAAAGAATGCAATCAAGAATCAATTTATGGAAAAAAAATCAATTTTTGCTTCAAACCCAGAGTTTTCTTTTTAAAAAATATTTGTAAATTCCCTAAAAAATGGCCAGTCTATTTCTGGCATGGGCCATGAGGAAAGAAAATATAAACTCTGTTTCTTGCTATAATTGATTGACTGACTGATTTATATCACATTCTTCACCTATAAAACATTAAAATATTTTGCCAATTTGAGTGGTTTCATCAGAAACAGATCATACTAGTAATAAAGATTAAAAGCAGAAACAAATAAAATAGAATTCTTGATACGTTTCTCGAGTATGATACAAATAATACAGATGTCCTCTCTAATTCAAATTATGTAACTATTTTGTTTGCTGTACTTTATCTTCTTTCAGTGAATGTTTTCATTGACATCCATAATGACTTGCACAGAATTATACAGACCTTCAACTCTATCAACTTATTTACATTCTTGTGTTTTGAGTTCCTCAAACAACCCAAACCCCAGGATTTTTCAGGAACCTAACTTCCACTAGTAGAGAGTACATGCCATATAAAGTAGATACGTGTACTAAGAAATTTCTCCCTCTGTAGACCCAGGTCACACAGGCTCATTTCAAGACCAGCACTCTCTGCAGTGTGAGGCCCACATTTCAAATCTCAGTGAACTGAGCTTGCACATCTCAGTTATTTCTCAGGGTACTTAATATTTTACTTTAATTCACTTAACCTTCATGATCGCATAAAACAGGCAACACTATCATTCTCATTTTTACAGGTAAAGAAACTGAGGTCCCAAGAAGACAAGTCACCCCTGTAATCAATTAAAAACTGGTGGTCAACTTAAATACCAGCTGAACTGAATCAGCACGGTGCTGAGTATGGAAGGCCCACCTGAGGAAATTTGCCAGCATAAAAAAAAAAAAGAAAGAGAAGCTTTGTGGGTTCTCTTTAAGTGTTGTCTTTTGGCATTGTTAGTTCTCCTGGAAGAGGCTTGTCATGCTGGCTTCCCTAATATGAACTCAGCTGTTCTCATCCTTGGAGGAGCTCGGGACCTCATTGTAGCTGAGGGTGGCTGTGGTACTTTTCAGGGGAGCCCTGGTTCTTACTTTTGAGCATTACTTCCTGGCTCCAGTGCAGATCCCTCGGCCTACTGGCACAGATCCTTCACCCCACTGGTACAGACTTTCTAGCTTCCATCGCTGACCTTGAGGCCTTCCCAGTGCAGATCCGTGAAACAGACTTGCACGAGTCATTGTCGTAGGCTTTGGGCCTCCAAGATGGACTCATCGGGGGTAGTGTCATGGGCACTACGTCTTCAGCTGAACTTATGTAGGTTATTGCCATGGGATCCAGGCCCTCGGCTTGATTTTCTAGGTCTTTATGGTGTGTGGACAGATTTCCTGCACGCTCTTCGTATTTGACTCCTTAGGTGACCATTATAAACAGTACTATCAATTATGTGTCCTATATGTGATTGTTTTCCTTGCAACCCCTGACAACAACCCCAAAGCCACATATGACTGATGGGAGAGGAAGATGCAACCTGGCTCCACAGCCACTGCCCAGTCCCTGTGTTAAAATTTACCATCTGCCCACTGTTTCCCCAATTCAAAGTAAGTAAAGGAATAAACGAATGAATGAAAATGAATGACAAAACTCTACTTCTTTTTCCTGTATTCTCCATCTTGGCTAACGTGTGTCACCATCAGCCCAATATCCCAAACTAACATACTAGTCATCTAGGATGCTCTCTTTGTCCTTATCCCACCTTCCAATCTACAAATTCTTATGGATTTCGCCTCAGAAAGCTCTCCTTATCTTTCGATTTCTGCAGTTCTTATCTTGGTAGAGGCGTTCGCTCTATTTGGACCTAATGCTCAAGTCTTCACTCATTCACATCAGAACTGTATATGCCCTCAAAAACAAATCATGCCACCACTGCAACCCAATTGCGTTTAATTATGTTGTTCAGAAAATTTAAAACTTCAAAACAAAAAAGACAGAAAAAACTTAAAACTTAAATTTTTCCTTCTATTATTTTCAAGACACTGTATTATGGTTATACTTGCATCGCCACTTTAATAAGTGCATGATACCCCCACTGCGCAGACTTAATGCATTTTAAGCAAACACCCATTTGGAGGTAAGTGGTTTGCCCATGAATTTCAAACCTTATATCTGCTACCAGAGATTAAGAGCACCATGATACGAACAAAACACAAACAGCCATCAAGATTTTTAAAAATTTCTTCTACTGATGTGCTTGCTTACAGATAATACTTTACACCGCGCACAAAGAACATGCTCAAACTTTCTACACTGAAACTGTTTTCAGATCGAAGAGGAATTTAAAAGAGGTGTCAAGTGACCTGCAGGTGTCATGAGAAGCAATCAGGTTCAGATCCAGGCTTAGTGCCATCTACTGTTTTATTTCGCACCCTACTTTGGCTACCTAGAGCTATCTATTCATGTATTCCCTAAATAAGCAGCATCCATCAGATAAAAGACATTTAAGAAGAAAGCATTCAATCAGTGGCTTACAATCCTTTCTTCACAATTAGTTTCTAAGATACACACGGGAAAACTGCTCTGTTTTGTTGTTGTTGTTGTCGTCGTTTTGTTTTTTTGACTTTTTGAAACAGGGTTTCACTATGCCATTCAGGTTGGCCTTGAACTCACTTTGTAGCCCAGGCTGGGCCTGAACTCACAGCAATCCTCCTGCTTCAGCCTCGGGAGTGCTGAGATGACAAGCATGTGCCACTAAAAGAAATGTTCGAACTCTTTTTCTCTCCCAACAGTTCAGCTAATTCAACAAGCTGCTGGACAGCTGCCTACACTGCCACATTACCACCAAAACTTACTGTGCCTAAAATGTACCCAGTCTAATCTTCCTTCTCTACTCTGACAGCTGCCACTCTCAAAGTAACTTCACTAGAAACTGATTTATCTCCTTTAAATAATCTTACTGCATCCTGAAAAAATGCCTTATGACTTTCCATTCTTTTCCATGCCTACTCTACTCTCTGATTCAGGTGTTTGTTTCACTAGAGCTCCTACTAATAATAATAATGGCCTCCCACTAGGCCTGATGGTATGTCAGAAACATAGGCAGAGGTTCCCAAACTAGATCCCAAACTGCACTCCCAAAATCTTGATTCAGGAAACATGGACAAAGGACTCAAAAATCTGTTCTTGAGACTTTCTAGGCGTTTTCAAACAGGTAACTCTGAGAGCTACCCCTTAACCCTTGTCCAAATTCATCCTGCATGTAAGTGCTACCTCTATCTTCGTGAAATACATGGCTTCCAATCTGGATTGAACTCCTCTACAATTTAAGACCACTCAGTCAAATCTCACTGCCCGAAACTCGTAAGTTCAACATAACATTCCAGAAAATGCATTTAACCTCCTGATGCATCAAATCCCAAGTCAGGCAAACCCTCCCTAAAATGTGCTCCTACCTTACCTAACACCTACCCATCTTCAAAACCAATTCGAATTCTCTCATCCACTTTAAAATCACTCTACCTCCCCTCCTACTAATTTGCATTTAATTATCTACCACTATAATTTTGTTAACCATCTAATATATTCACTCCACTAATACCTACTGTTAGGTAAGAGGTACTATTTGTAT
Source organism: Dasyprocta punctata (assembly GCA_004363535.1). NCBI lineage: Eukaryota > Metazoa > Chordata > Mammalia > Rodentia > Dasyproctidae > Dasyprocta > Dasyprocta punctata. The sequence continues at coordinate 68,235 of RJWM01005174.1, read as the reverse complement.
TATATCACAGACATTCAATGAGCAGATACACATAGTGGAACAGCAACATTTAAAAGACTTATTTAGGGGTTGGGCATGGTGGCACACACCTGTAATCCTAGCACTCAGGAGGCTGAGGCAGGAGGATTACCTCGAGTTTCAGGCCAGCCTGGACTACATATCAAGATCTGATCTCAAAAAATATATATATATATAGAAAAAGCAAGTTTCATAAAGCACCATGCAGATATAGGGTATTTCTTAATTTAAAAAAAAAGTTATAGCCAGGCATGGTGGTGTACGCTTGTAATCCTAGCACTCAGGAGACTGAAGCAGGAGGATCACTGCAAGTTTGAAGCCAGTCTGTGCTACACAGTGAGTTCTAGCCCAGTATGAACTACATAGCTAGATCCTGTCTCCAAAAAAAGTCATACATAGAAAAAGTATAAAGTATATACAAAATATAAATATTAGTTATCTCTGGAAAGAGGAGCCACAAGAAACTTATCCTTATCCTTTGTATTTTCTAAATTTTTCTACAAATGAACATGTACTTTGTGATGAAACAGAATCTTAAGCCTAAAATCATCATGACCCTTAAAAACTTTTGCCCAGAATTTTCTTTATCAATGAAATTGTGTAGAAGTAATTAGCATGGTACTCATCAATAGTCAGACTCCCATAATCCTAACACATGACTTATTAACATTTAAGTGTCAACACCTCCACACCTCTTCGTCAAATTCTACTCTCATTAAATATTCAACTTCTGTGACTTCATTCACAACCCTGTAAACCAATTATTACACTGGCATACTATTCCTCTAATAATATAGGTGAGCATTATTTTTTTTACCTTGGGGGGGTATCATTTCAGTCAAAATTATAAACTTTAAGAGTACAACTGTTAATTATTTTTCACATTACCAAGAGACACACAGTAGGTACAAGAACTAGAATTATTGTTGAAGTAAATCTTAAATCAGGTATGGTGTCACACACTTATAATCTCACTGGCTGAGGCAGGAGGATCACTGAGAGTTCGAGACCAGCCTAGGCTATAAAGTGAGCTCAAAGCCAGTTTGAACAGCATAGCAAGACTCTGTCTCAAAAAGACAAAAAAATAAAAATAAAAACATAAATCTTAGAAATAATGGGTCAGAAATCTCTTTAAATACCCTCTGGGCCACCTCTATCCTTAAGAAAAATGAAATTCTGAGCCAGAAATGTAGTTCAGCAGCACAGCACCTTCCGGGCAAGCATCAGGCTGGGAGCATGATTCCCCAGTACCAAAACAACAAGCAAACAAAGAAAAATGAAATTCTAAATATGGTGACAATTTATATATTTTAGGGAATAACTCTTACATAAATTACTCTATTAACTTTAAACCATTAGTTACAAATTATAGACTAAATTCCTCTATACCAACTGAAATTCATGTTGGTTTTTCCTAAACTCTGAAAAATAAAAAAAAATAAATAAAACCGCTATATACAGCCTTAAAAGCACTTTCAAGAGGCACAGACATATTTCTCGGCCTCCTAAACTGAACTTTTAACAAATCTTAGTAAATTTTTCTAGCTCCAATCTCATGTTTTGTTTTTCAGTTTATGATCTCCAATAACATACAGTACAAACATGAATGTTGGCCACTGTAACTATTCCTATAGTTTTCTTCATTAAAATCTTTAATTCATGCTCCAATTGTAGTCTGTTTCACCTCATGTCTAATGTCTACTTTTAGCAAACCATTTCATGATGGAAAATACAGAATTTATACACAAAAGTTTGTTATTAGAAATAAAAATATTCAACAAAAAGAAATTATGATATAGAGGCACACCCAACATGAAAAACTACTGTGAAGTACATCATTTAAATTATCGCAACCACAGTACGAGTGGTGAAGTCATACACTAGAAAGGGGGCACACCTGTTTCATAATTTTTTTGATGTGTCTAGGTTACTCAGTTTGTCAAATTACTGCAAATCTTCAAAAAACAAAACCCACCGATAAATAAACTTGCACAGTTCAAACCTGTGTTGTTCAAAGATAAGTGCAATACTACAGCCTTGTATTCCTCCTACCTCCATTCACCTCTTAGTACGGGCTTTCTCCGAGTCCACGACAGAGCCACAATGGACAAAGTCCTGTTCCCCAAACACCACTGTTTTGCTCGGACTATTCCGTGAGTCTTCCTTATCCGCACCTCCGCCTGTCAACTCCACACTCAAGCCCAACAACGCCAACGCTTCCTAGCGCACACTCCTGATACAGACACAACGGCCTAACCTGTCTGCCACAGAACCTGCATCACAGCCATCCCCAGACCCCAGGTCAAGCCCTGCTCATCATGTCCTCCGGAAGCTCAGCTTCCACAGCCACAGCTGACTCCCACCAAAGGACAGAAAGAAAATCATAACCACCAAACCAACTAACTCACCTGCTAAAACATCTAACCTGGGTTACTCTGTTGAAGCATGTAAGTGACTTAACATTTTTAACTATTTAAGATGAGTCAACAAGTACAGGTGCTAACTGCAATCCCAAAGGGGAAGGAATGACCTTCTAGAGCTTTCAATGATACAAACAGCCTGCTGCAGCAGGAGTGCTACAGGTTTGCCACCCATGTTTATTACTAGCTCTGCAACAGTCCAAAGCTCAAGGGCTACTAATTTTGCTACATGAGAACAGTTACATGAACTCAAAAAAATTATATAATTATCTATTCTATATAAACAACTATATCCAGATAAAGCTTGGAAACTTCTTTTCCTTTTAAATAGTTAAGTACTGGGCCGGGGATTTAGCTCAGCGGCACAAGTGCCTGCCTGGCAAGCGTGAGGTCATGAGTTCAATCCCCAGTACCTAAATAAATACATAAATAGCAAGTACCTTTTAAAGATTATATGTAGTATTACTAATTTAAAAGTATTACAAAATCAAATGAATAAAATACTGGCAACTGCTGAAGCTGGAGAGAGAACTATGAGGGTTCATTACATTACTCTACTTTTGTGTATGTTTTAACTTCATCAATTAAAGGGTTTTTAAAAATAAAGTGTTTGAAGTATAGCAATTATCAACCTTTTATAAAATAAATGTACCACTGGACAAAAGCTAACTGAAAGAAACTCTAAAATTCAGTGATATTTTATGATGAGAAGGTTTATAAACACCCTATGACTAAGCAAAAATTTGTGAGTTGTTCCTTTTGGTCTTTTCTGTTTTGGGAAACGGAAAAACATGAAATACTGGTTTTGCTTTGGTTTGGTTTTGGTTTTTCCTTTTTCAGGCAGGGTCTCACTATGTAGTTCCGAATGGCCTTGAACTTACAGTGATGCTACTACCTCAGCCTCAGCCTCAGCCTTTCACATGCTGGGATTACAGATGTGCATGACCAGGGCCAGCTGAAATGCTCGCTCATTTTTGTTTTCTCTTCTTTTTTTAGTTTTTTTGTTTTGCTTGTTCTGAAATGCTGTTTTTAAGAAACTAATAAAAAATTTAAGCTTTGGTTCCAAAAACATGTTTCAGAATCATTCACTTGTTAACAAATGTATAGCTGTAAAAAAAAAAAATGTATAGCTGTAACGTACAAATTCAAGGAGCTGAAGTAAACACACTTTTGGATGTGGATGGCCAGCTTTGAGGAGGATCAATACAGCTCAAACTTCCTAGTGCCAAAGTCCACCACAGAGAGAAATCGCATTACTGTCTGAGTCAGTAGACAATTTTCTGGCTACTCTTCAAGAAAAACTGCACATTCTAATAAGTTCTCACAAAACTTATTTTCTTTTCATTACCTAAAGTCATATTCTTTTTTTTATTTTTCTTCAGATTTTCTCTTATACAGAACAGCACATTCTTCATGGTATCCAATAGATTACTAACACTGAATTTATTATCAGATGTAGGCCATAGAGATTTTCAATTTCATTTAATACAAATCCATCCTTTGCCAAACATCGATGGAAACTAAGGTTTAGAATGGTGATGTCCCTTACTTGTGAAAGTAACAAATGTTAAAAAGACATGCTTATCACACCAATGATAGATACAAAGTTATCATGTTAACTAAGTACTGAAATTACTGCACGATGCCACACAGATGTACAATTACATGTATATAAGTACATGACCACTTACACATAGATGAAAATGCACAGGAAAATGTCCCGCCAGCAAAACTTTTTGAGCATTATTTCTGGTCAGAGCAATAGGATTGGCAGATAATGGTATAAGAGGCAGGGAGAGAAGGAAGGAAAACCACACATACACCCCCAGGACAGTCAAAAACTACAATGAATGTTTAAGGTTTTATTTTTTTAATTTATTATAGTAAAGGTCACACTGCCATTACTCCCTGCCTCTGAGCACACTTACCCATCATTCTTGCCACTCTGAAGCAGTGCTGAAGTCCTGTCTTCAGCTGCTTGGTCATGGCTGTCAATGTCTGGAACTGCCTGAAATCATTTCCTTTTCATGAGCGCTTTAAGAGCTTGTTTGGAGGTTCTAGCAGAGAGCACAGCTACTCATACACCCTTGCCTGAGGAAACAGCCTTCCGCTATCAGGGGTGGTCGTCCTCTTCTACCAAGCACGCAGTTTTGGGAGGGACACACAGGCGGCAGTGAGGAAGGAAGGGGACACCCGCCTTGCCGGCCAGATCAGCTGGATCAACCCTGGTGATCAATGGGTGACATGTCACAGCCAGATTGCCCTCACATCCTCAAGATCATTTTGACTTTTGGAAAAGCCAGAAGTCACATGAAGCCAGGTCTGATTAAAAAGAAATGTGGATGAGGACACATCACCATGTTTTTAGGAGTCTGCCTTTTCATTTGATGACACTAAACAGTATCATTCACTAAATTGTGGATCACACATCTTAAAGACACCAAGTCAGGCGTGGTGATAACATGCCAGCACTCAAGAGACTGAGGCAGAAGGATCACTGAGAATTGGAGATGAACCTGGAATACAAGGCCAGCTTGAACTACATACCAAGACCCTGTCTCATAAAAATAAAAAAGAGAGCGAGACATTGGGGAAAGAAGACTTCAGAACTGCTTCATAAAGTAGCTAGAATGATGAGATAAAGTGTGTTCAAAGTGAGGAGGATTTTGAGGGGGACTACTGGCAATGTAATGGATTTGTTTTACTGTAACACTGTATTTAAATATTCAAGGAGTACTTTAATCAACCCTTTGTACTTTTTTTTTTTTTTTTTTTGGAGACAGGATCTCGCCATGTAGTCAGGCTAGTTTTGAACTATGTAGCCCAGGCTGGCCTTGAGCTCACAAACTATCCTCCTGTCTCAGGCTCCTGAGTGCTAAAATTCCCCTTTGGACATCTTGATATACTTCATTAACTTCAACAAGGAGAACACATGTATGACTAGTGATCCAAACAGAAAAACAATTTTATTTTAACTAATCACACAAATAATATCCTTTAAAAGTCAATGATATCATGATGAGTCGTTTCAAATTTATCATTCGTTTGTTCAATAAATATGTATCAAGCAATGGACACAGAGGGTGACATTTACTGCCAGTATGCCTTCCCTCCTGAACTTCACAATACACAATGTAAGAGACAGGTGAAAATAGGAAAAAAAAAATGACACCAACAAGTATGTGACTGCAGACTGTATGAGGGGAAGTACAGATGGCCAAAAGAGAATACAGCAGCAAGGGGCACCAACTTAGATTTGGGGCAAAGGGGACTCACTGAGTCATGCCAAGAAACTAAGACTAAATTTATACTTTTTATATCTATAAAGCTCCCTACGTTTATAATTCTTCTAATTTCTACATCTACATAAAAAGAAAATCCTCACTCTCCCACTGCAAACAACTAGGAAGCTGAACAAAATATTTAAGGCAAATATTTTCCCACAGTGGACAAAAGGCAGCACAAGAATGCGCTCCCTGAAGGAGGGACTGCTGCCTTGGTTCTCTAGGGAGTTAGTTTCTGAAGTGGCTGAGGAAACTGGAGTCCAAACAAAGCACAGCAGTCTGCTGAGGTGTGGGAGTAAAATGCCAACTCCCAGGTGGCTAACACAGCTAGATTCTTTGGAGAAGTAAGGCGCCCATGAGAAGGGAACTATGTGGACCAGGGTCTCCACAAGTCTGTGTAGAGAACACCTAAGAACGAGAATGCACGTGCCAGGATGAGACCACCTGAAACTCGGTAGAGTAACTGCTTAGAGACTGAAAGCAGAACAAAAACGATGGAAAATGAACAACCTGGGAAACGTTAAGCGTTCCTTTCCAGCCACAATGGATAAATCTCATTAACACTTAGGTTTTTTAAATTTGTGTGTCAACCTGACCGGTCTGTGGAGAGCCCAGACATCTGGCCAAGCATTCTGGGAGTGCTTCTGTCCTAGAAACACTCAGCTTCCATAACATGAGCCAATTCTTTACCTTCAACCCACACATATCACCCCTATTTATTATGCACACATCTCTAGAGAAAATGTGCTCAGAGTATGTTTTTTCAGTGTTCTACAATAATCTTTTCCTTCTAAGTCATTGTAATTCCTAGATTTCTAAAGTAAGTTCCAAAGCCAAGCATAGTGGTGAAAGCCTGTAATCCCAGCTCTCTGAAGACTGAGTCAGGAGGATCGCTGCGAGCTCAAGGCTAGCCTTAGCTACACAGTGAGTTCAAGGCCTATAGAGCAAGACCCTGTCTCAAAAAACCAAAAAAATAAGCACAACCACAGAGGAAGAGACCGAAGTGGCAATGCCAAGTGCAAGACTGCTGGTGCACCCACAGATGGCCGAGTCACGAGACGGACTGCTGCCTGTGCCTTCCTCAGGTGAGTGGCCATGACCCTGTAGACTCCTTAACGGAGGGGTCAATGCTATGGATTTTGAACTTCTAATATCCATAACATGAGAACAAACTTCTGATGTTTTTTAAGTCTGTAAGTTCATGGTAACTTATTACAGCAGCTACAAGAAACTAATATAAGAAGGTTAATAAAAACATTTTCAACCGCAGCACTCGGGAGGCTGAGATAGGAGGAGCGTTGTGAGTTCAAGGATGGCTTGGGCTACAACGTGAGCACAAGGCCGGCCTGAGCTTAGTGCGACCCTGCCTCAAAAACCAGGGCCGGGGGTTTGGCTCAGTGGTTTAAGCACCTTCCTGGTAGGCGCAAGGTTGTGAGTTCAATCGCTGGTGCCACGAAAAAATAAAATAAGATAAAATAAAAAACACTTTCAAATTTTCTTAAAATATATCCATCCTACTGTCACCTATGAAAAATGTTCCATTTCGAATTCTCATTCTTGAATGATTCATAATCCTAAATGGAAAACTGCGCTTAATGTCAGTATCTCATTTGGAATGATTTACAATCTTAGTACTTTTTGTGGAGTCCCTTCAAGCTTTTAAAAGACAGAACTAGTGAAAGACTCATAAAATCTCTGCCACTGTCATGCTCAGTAAAACCTAACACTGAGCTACTCAAACAGTCTCGTTCAAGGAAGTTTTCACATATTCTATTATGAACCGCAAATGTTAAAATCCCAAACCAAGACTGTCAGCTATGTGAAAGCACAAACTATACTTGTCTTTTCTTTCACTACTTCATCCCTAACATCTGGTACAATATTTGTCAAATAAATCAACCTTTATATTTCCTGTAACGATCCTTTACTACCAAACACTTCAGGGTCTCCACACTGCTCTTTCTCTGCCTATACCCTCCAGCTTGATAACCAACCCACAGATCTCTACCCCTAATGTCATAACAGGTTAGCTGCAATAGCATGCTTGTCAAAACCAAGCCAAACCTAACATGCTGAAAAGGGAGAAAGAATCTGCAGAGGTTTAGGAAGCAGTTTCACCAGGAAAAGCTACTGAATTTGAATATTTACACACAATCTAGATTTGGGCCCACCATTAGTAAACAGCTTCCAGGTTTGAGAAATCCCACGTTCTTTTCACTAAAGGATAATGCCTCAATTCACAGGGCTGCTGGGATTTATTAAAGTGACAGGCACAACCTGGCATGATGGCGCATGCCTGTAATCCCAGTACTTAGGAGGCTGAGGCAAGAGGATCACTGTGAGTTGGAGGCCAGCCTGGGATACAAAGTGAGTTCAAGGCCAGCCTGAACTGCATAATGAAACCCTATATCCATTTAAAAAAAGAAAAAAAAAGTGACAGGCATAAAGTACCTACTACATCATTTGCACAACCAGTTGTAGTTTCGTTTTCCATCACTTCTGGGAAGGAGACATATCCTAAACCTACACAAGTTTTTCCATCATTCTACTGGCCTACCAGGTCCTGGCAAGGGCTCTACAGAATAGAGTTCTCTTGTTCTCTAACAGAGACTATTCCCTGAGAGGTAAAAAAAAGAAAGGAAGTCTCCTATCTCAAGCAGTGCTCTTCACAAAAGGATCACCTCACACTGCCTCCTCTCTTTTTGAACTTGCACATCATATTCAGAACCTGGCTTGTTCTAGGAGTCATTCCTAGAAAGAAAACAACTGTTAGAACATTCTCATGGCTTGTCTGTAAAATGTTCTCTTCTCTGCCCGTCCGTAACTTCCCTCTGGGCAGCCTTGCTCAGTTCAGCCTGCACAAAGCCCAGAGTCTTCACGTGGATGAACTGAAAATGCACTTCACAGAAGGCGTTGAGTTGACACCTGCTACCATTCAAATCATGGAAAAACAAAAATACAAATAATTTGGTTTGTCATGCTTTTTGGCAGTTACAACGGCAGGTGAGTCCTTGTTAAATTATGCAAAATCAAGAAGTCTATTTCTACCAGTTGCTTCCCAAATTATTTCTCAATAGGAGTAACAGTATTTACTTTTTATGTCTAGTGTACAAATAAGCAAAAATAACATTTTTACAGTACTTTTGTCAAGTGATTTCAAAATACAACTCTTCATGGCCTCCAAACTCTGTAGTCAGGCAGGTATAATTATGCATTTTCACATATGAGGTAACAGACGTCAAGTATCTAAGAACGTAGTTCCTATATACCACTGACAGCTGCATCAGAATCACCCTGAGGGGCTTGTTAAAAATTCAGATTCACAGACATAATCGCCCAAATCTCTAGAGGGTAGGACTTAACCTACATGTCGAACAAGGACCCCAGGCAATTCTGACACACGGCCAAATTTGGAGATCTATGATAAGAATTCAGAGCCCTAGAAGCCTGGTAATATTTAAGAAAGAACTTTATTGAACCAGTGCATGGGAGGAAAAAAATGGGGTTAACTCTCTGAAAAAGACATAGCTTGTGACTAAGCATATACCTAAATGCACCCAAGAATGCACTGAGTGTAGCAAAGTTGGAATTATGACTCTTCACCTGATTTGCACTTTTGAGGAGACAAAGGCACAACCAGGGCTGGTTAGTTTTACGTTTCTCATCATTTCAAAACTTGTCTTTCAATATATTATTCTCACATTTTTATCTACTACTTGCCAAAATAATTTACTATCTCTTTGTACCAACTATAATTTCTTTTGCTAAGCAACTGTTAAGCAAAAGACTTTGCTTGAAACTGTACTAAGAAACTATGTACTTGTGGCAGAGGCACTAGGTATCTTCTTCTGCAAAACAGTGGTCAAGGGGCTGGGGATTTAGCTCAGTGGCTTAAGGGCCTGCCTGGCAGGCGAGTTTGTGAGTCAAATCCCCAGTACCAAAAGAAAAAAAAAAAGTCATCAAGGACACTGTTGCCCAACTAAGTTGAACTTCCCAGACGCCCTTGCAACTGGGTATGGCTGTGGCCATGTAAGTTCTCATGGATAAAATACAAAAAGTGCCACTTGTGGGCCTCAGGACCCAAGGTGAGCACTTCTCTGTCTCTTCACTTTCCTGTATACTGGTGCGAGGGAAACACAGACAAGGACCACAGCCCAGGGCATAGTAGAGGAGCAAGATAGAAAAAATGTGTCTCTCCAAATAACCAATTAAGGTAGTCACCACCAACAACCTGGGCACTTCCCCTGAGACAATCTATTCCCCTGGAGTCATCAAATCTATTACAGCAATTTGTTTGCCCTAATACACTACCATTTCCATGCTGAGTTGAACTAATTCTTACAACTGAGAGCATTCTTACAGATGACAGCATGTCTAATGTGGTCACAAAACTTGAAATTTAAGGAGCACTCCAAAAAAAGAAAAACTGTGTGTGTGTGTGTATAGATATACATACACACATATGTATCTACCAGCAAGCAAGGTGGCACACGCTAGGACAGGAGAATCACGCTAAGTTTGCTGCCACCCTGAACTACACAGCGAGATCCTGTCAAAAAAAGAAAGAAAGAAAAAACAAACGAACATCTACCAAATTCTTTGAGTTTATATAGAGGACACTCAAGTCATGGAGATTGTAAGACACGGTAAGTAGGAAAAACACTGGACTACAGGTGTCTTAATTTTTAAGTTCACCTTTCTCTTCAATGTCACGCTACAATCTAGATTCCTAAAATTATAGAAGACAATTAGGTTCTCAAAAAATAACCTTTGAAAGCCGGGCGTGGTGGCTCATGCCTGTAATCCCAGAATTCAGGAGGCTGAGGCAGGAGGATTGTTGTGAGTTCAAGACCAGCCTGGGCTATGACGAAGTGAGCTCAAGGCCAGCCTGAACTACATGGCAAGACTCTGTCACAAAAAGACCAAAAAAAAAAAAAAACCTTTGAATTAATCTCATTCATTGACTCAGCAAATCATGTTGTCAGTTGCCAAGCAATGCATTTTCAGGTCTATGAATATGTTCAGAGGCCTTCAGTATCTGGCTACACTTATTACTAGGTCTGAACTCGCCTGAGCCTGGACAAATGACACAGAAAACCATTAAATACAAAAAACCTGATGCTACCTTAGAGGGTGTAAAAGCTAAATCACCATTTGGGAGTTTTCTTTACAGATGGTAATACATTAAAAACTCCTCTTCTACTTCTCCCCTTCAAAAATCCCAAAGATCAAAAAAATAGTTTCATTTGCATCCCAAGCAAAGCAAAGAAAGAAAGCAGCAAACTCAGGTAACAATTCCTCATTCCTAAAGGACTAGGGCACTGAGGCCCCTCTTCCAGCACTTCCCACTGGCCTACACAGAGAGGAGACAGATGCATGGGACACGCCACTCCCAGGAGAGACAGGTGAGGCACAAGTCTAAGAGGACACCTCCTGTGCTTCCTGCAATGCAGGAGAGACCTTGGCTGGCTGCATGTTAACAAGCTGCAGAGCCTTATATTAAAAATAAAAGGTTTCCAAACTCCATGCATTTGAAGTCTCACACAGTAAATGCTTTCACTCTAGATTTTTATTTTTAAAGAAATCCATTTAAGGTAAGTAAAATCTTAAGTGTTAAAACCAAAACCTCACAAAATCACAAAGTAAAGTTTCACAGGCTGGCAGGAGGCGGCACAGGTGGTATGCAGCAGGTAGAATGCTGCAGTCACACCTATAGGACATGTTCTCAACCTCTCTTCTTCATTATCTTCATCTCAGAATAGCCGGGCGTGGTGGCGCATGCCTGTAATCCCAGCATTTGGGAGGCTGAGGCAGGAAGATCACTGGGAGTTCAAGATAGGCCTGGGCTACAAAGTAAGTTCAAAGCCAGCCTGAACTGCATAGTGAGACCCTGTCTCAAAAACAGGTCCACGAATTTAGCTCAGTGGCCTAAGCGTCTGCCTGGCAGGCACGAGTTGTGAGTTCAATCCCTGGTACCAAAAAAAAAAAAAAGAATAAAGACATACTTGGGCCAAGGATTTAGCCCAGTGACATAAGCACCTGCCTGGCAAGCGAGAGGTTGTGAGTTCAAACTTCAGTTCCAAAAGACATACTTAATTTTGTAAGTTAACTTAAAATTCTTAATCAGAGAAATTAAGTTATAAGGAATAAAATTTTGTCAGGCAGAACTCAAGTTTAGAGGTCAACAAACCATCGTAATACTTAAGATTTTTCTATTCCTAGTCCCAAGAATTTTTGCCCTCTTGGGAAGTGGTATCACCCTCACTGAGAATGAATGTTGTGGGATCTAAAATTAAAATTCTCAGCTGGGCGTGGTGACGCACGCATGTAACCCCAGCACTCGGGAGGCTGACACAGGAGGATCATTGTGAGTTCGAGACCAGCCGAGGCTACAAAGTGAGTTCAAGGCCAGCCTATACTGCATAGTGAGACCGTCTCAAAAAAAATAGGGTCAGGGATTTAGCTCAGTGGCTTAAGTACCTGCCTGGCACATGCAAGGTTGTCAGTTCGATTCCTGGCACCAAAAAAAAAAAAAAAAAAAAAAAAAAATTAAAATTCTCAAACTTACTGCCAAAATGTCTACTAAGACACTTAGATACCTTTTTTTGTTTTGTTTTGTTTTGTTTTGGTCTTTTTGATACAGGGTCTTGCCATGCAGTTCAGGCTGGCCTTGAGCTCACTTTGTAGCCCAGGCTAGCCTTGAACTTGCAACCATCCTCCCAAGTGTTGGGATTACAGGCATGCACCAGGCACTTAGATATCTTTAAACTCCAGAATCTGTATTTCTTAAGAAGCTTTACAGAGGTACCTGATGAATAGGGCCTATGAGTCACAGTATTCCCAAACCCTAGTAAAACAGCATGACCACTTCTCAAGCCAGAATCAGGATGGCATTACCAAAGGAGTCAAACCCCGCACCAGCCAGGCTGTGAAGAAGTCTCCTGGGGCAGCTGGCACTCCAGGGAGGCCCTGAGAGCTACCGACTCCTACCATGAAGCTGAGACTGTCTCTTCTTCCCTGCACTAAGGACAAGTGTGGGTCACTGCAGGCACTCTGGAGATGGTGCAGGATTGTAATATGACCCCAAGGTTTATGTCATTTATCTCACAGAAGTACATACTCAGGGTTTTATCTCGTATTTTGGTGCTTTAACCTAGGGTAACTAACTAGGACCTGAAAATTTCACAAAATACTCATTATCCCCTCTTGCCATCCCCAAATCTGTCTATGAACCCTCTCAAAATAGTACTAGTTTAAATGAATATGAAAAATTGTATTAGTGTTATATAGCTATTTCAAAGTAGTTACACTGAAAAGGTAATTACATCATCACATTATAAAATGAATTGTCCAGTAAAAACAAAAACGTCACCATTCTTCCATTTTCTCCTTCAGGAAGACACTTCGTGTGTGTTGTGGAAGTGCTCCATGGTGGCCCAAACGAGCTGCCCTTGCCATGTCCCCACCCTGTACAGTCTCTACTCCTGAAATCTGGTCTGGTCTGTGACCTGTTTCTGGCCTACGGACTCCAGTGAAAGTGACACTATGCCAGTTCCAGGAGTAAGTCTTGACAAAGTCTGGTGGCTTCAGTGTTTGGCACCTCTAGAAACAAGTCACCATGTACGAAGGCCTGCTAGCCAGGAGCAGCTGCGAGAAAGCCCCATCCTGCAAGGCAAAGCGTCACAGCAGAGGAAGGTACCCAGGACCCCATCCACGGGAGGCATCAGGTCATTGTGTGGGGCCTGCATGGTCTGGAAACGGCCAGAGGCAGGAGACACTGTGAAAAGCAGAGGCAAACTCTGCCCAAACCAAGAAACGAGCAGGCTGTTTTCAGCCGCTGAAAACTGCTAGGCTTGTTACACAGCAGCAGCTAACCTTGGTGTTTCGTATGCCCACAAACATGAGGAGAAACTACAATGTACCTGTTTGCGCAATACTTCAAGGTAAACATTCTGCCTCTTCTAAAATTATCTGTCTTCTTAAATTTGAAGAGAGGTTGGTAAACAGCAACATCTTACATTTTATTAGTATACTTCTTCATTAAGTAACTCTTAGAAGTCCATGCAGATGGCTAACACTGCAGAGCAAAAAGGGGTTCAAGATTTCATCTCCAGGCTAAAAGTCTATGCACGCTGACAACAAAACTTTATAAACTTTCATAAAAATTCTCCCATAATGACCTCTGAGAACGTGAGTCCCAACTAAAAATACATCGGAGTTATTGTTTTTGTTTTGAAATAGGGTCTCACTATGTAGCCCATGCTGGCCTCAAACTCAGTGATTCTCCTGCTTCAGCCTCCCAAGCACTGAGATTAGTCATGTGCCACTACCCTGGCCCAAAGTGGATCTCATGAAACTCCTTTGTACCCTTACACACAGACAGTAATAAGTAACAGAATGTAATGCCACCTGTTAGCAAATTACAATCATTTGTGACCTCTATTAACACATTTAATATTGAAAACACGTATCGCACTATGTGCCAGGCATCCAGCATACCACAAAGACAGTCCCCACCCAAAGTAAAGTAGCTCCTGCTTTACTCCTTACTCATCTCTCCTACCTAAAAACACCCTGTAATACAGAAGAGGCACACAGACATGTGTTACAACTAATTATCTACAGCTATGTAACTTTGGGCAACTTACACCACATCATTTTAGAAACATGGACACGCCCCAAGACCACGCACCAGCAGCCTAGAGAGATCCAGGGAGCCCAACGTGGCCTGGAGAAGAAACCACGCCCCCAGGTCCCAACACCACCGGGGGAACACTGGTGAAACACCAACCCGTGCCTCTCCACCACTCCAGGACCCTCGGATCGGAGGAACCCAGGTGCCTGCTCCAATCTACTACACAGAAGGACTGGCAGCCAAGGCAGGAAACACCCTGGATGCAAGGGGCTGACACAGGAAAATGTTAAGACAGCAAAATACAACCCCAGACCTCCAGCCCACACAGAACAAGCAGAGGAGGCACAGACATAGTAGAAATTAGAAGTCACACACCCAAAATTTCTGAAAAGGCAACAACTGAAGTAAAGAAGCAACTCAGTTCTTGTATTGTTTGGTTAATTTTACATGTCTATGCCTGATGATCTGGACAGCTATCTTGAAGGTGGCAGGAGGCATTGTGGTAGCCATTGCTGATTTCCTATTATCTTGTTTTGAGGTCCCATATCGTTTTCATTGTTTTGTTTGCTTTGGTTTTATTCTGTTTTGTTTTGTTTGATTTTATTATGTCTGATGGTGTGGGCAGCTATTCTAAAGATAACAAGATATATTATGGTAGCCTTTATTGATTTTCTATTATCTTGTTTTAAAGTCCTGTATCACTTTCATTGCTTTGTTTTGATTGGCTTTATTCTATTTCATTTTGTTTGGTTTTATTCTCTTTAAAATAAAATTTATCATAGAAAGGGTTAAGAATGACAAGGAAAGCTGGGCGTGGGGACACATGCCTATAATCCCAGTGCTTGGAAGGCTGACACAGGAGGACTGCTGTGAGTTTGAGGCCAGCCTGGGCTACAGAGAGTTCATGACCAGCCTGAGCTAAATAGAGAGTTCATAGCCAGCCTGAACTACATAGCAACACCCCAGTCTCAAAATACCAAAAAAGAAAGAAAAGAAAAACTGATATGAAGAGCAAATATTAAAGCTTCAATAAGTACATACTGAACACACTGGATAATCCAGCCACTCACCTTTGTTCACTCACAAAAATACACTGAAAATTAAAAAATAGTTAAAGAAACACGCCAGGCATGGTGCCATACAACTGTAATTCCAGCACTCTGGAGGCTGAGGCAGGAGGATCACCACGAGTTCTATGCCAGCCTGGATTACAAAGTGAGTTCAAGACCAACCTGAACTGCATAGTGAGAGCCTGTCTCTAAAAGACAAAAATAAATTATTAAATTAAATAAAAAATACATATATACCACCCCTGCAAGTTCTATAAGTCTGAATAAAATAAAATACAGTAAGATCCCAAATTACAATCCAAACTACACAAAGATCAGCAAACACGCTAGTGGCGTTATTTCCTGTGGAAATGTGAACACAGAGGCTTTGTATTTAGAGATATGAGGGAAGATCAACAAATACAGAGTGAATGCTTGACTTTTTATTTACTGCAGTACAGCACACATTGCTCTGAATCACCTTCAACATCTTTTCCCTCTTTTTGAACACACCTACTGCTATTGCTGATTTTTTGGTGTTTTGTTTTGTTTTGTTTTTATTTTTGTTTTGGCACCAGGGATCAAACTCACAACCTCACGCCTGCCAGGCAGATGCTTAAGCCACTGAGCTAAGTCCCCAGCCCTACTTTTTTGAGACAGCGTCTCACTATGCAGTTCAGGTTGGCCTTGAACTCAGTTTGTAGCCCAGGCTGGTCTTGAACTCCCAATGATCCTCCTTCCTCAGCCTCCCGAGTGCTGGAATGCTCTTGCTGGTTTTTTTGAAGCAGTTCTAGAAGTCCTCTTTCACGTCTTTAGTTGCACTATCACAGCTGTGTCAACGTCCTAAATCAATTCAAAAGGTTTATTTTTCAGGGTCATTTTAACTTTGGGGAAAGCCAGAAGTCACCGGTGCCAGACAGTGAGTGAGGTGGATGAGGACGCACACAATGCATTTCATAGGGATGGCGTTCAGCAGCAGCATTCACTATTTTTATCACAATTCATAAAGAAACGCATGAAAGAAGACTTCAGAACTACTTCAGAAAGTAGCAAAAATGACGGGATAAGTGTGTTTACAGAGAGGGACAGTATATTTTAAGGGAGAATAATAGCAATTTGTCTTTTACTGTAATACATTTATTTAAGCATTCACTGTATGTTTTGATCCCACCTCCTAATAAGCACAAGAGAAAACAGGTTTACAGCACAAGACTAAAAGCAGAATAAATCAGCCCCTGTACCCGAGTGCTTGGCTTGCATAACACCACGCACAGGATCACCACAGTTTCCCTCCCCAAGGCATAAGATTTACAATGTCAGTCAAGCGTGGTGGTGTGCCCATAATCTCAGCACTCAGGAGGCTGAGGCAGGATGCTCGTTTTGAGTCTGAGACCAGCCTGGGCTACAAAGAGAGCTAAAGGCCAGCATGAACTGCAGAGCAAGACCCTGTCTCAAGGAGACAAAAAAAAAAAAAAAGGGAGAGAAGCCAACTAGTAAATTAAAAGAAAACAATGATAATTTACAGATCCTACTCAGAAACTGATTTAAATAAACTATTTTAAATATATAATTATGAAGCAATCAAGGCAACTACCAATTTGAATTTTTGGGGGAAGGCGATTTGAGACAGGATCTCTGTATAGTTCAGGTTGGCCTTGAACTCACTATGTAGTTCAGACTGGCCTCGAACTTGTCAAGAGCCTCCTGCCTCAGCCTCCCAAGTGCTGGGGTTGCAGGCATGTACCACCATGCCAGGCCTGCCAACTTGAATTCTTACTTGGATATCTGAAGATCATTAATTGTTTAGAGGTAGGACTTTGGGGTGGGGTTGGGGAACCAGGTCTCACTATGTTGCCCAGGATAGTCTTGGACTCCACAGGGTCAAGCTGATCCTCCTGTCTCAGCCTCCAAGTAGCTAGGACTACTGGTGCATGCCATAATGCCCAGGTCTAGAGACAGGGTACTATTTTAAAGGTATTTGATAGGATACTGGATTAGTGTTTCGAGTCCTTATCTTTTAGAGACACAGAATGAAATGCTCAAAAGTGAAATTACACATCTGGACTTCAAAGAATTCTCAGGCATGGTGATGCACACCTGTAATGCCAACACTTTTGAGGCTAAGGCAGGTGGATTACCGCAAGTTCGAGGCCAGCCTGAACTACACAGGAGCCCCTGTCTCAAAAACAAAACGAGAGAGGGGCTGATAAGAGGTTGTAGGCTTATTAACATTGAAGGTTGATGATGCGTACACAGGCCTTCACTATATTCTTTAACCTCCATCATTTTGTTTTAACAGAATGCAGAAAACAAATTGTATCTACTACTGAAGGTAGAAATCATGAAGCAAGAAGGGTTTTCCATAAAAACTATATTCAAACTGCAGTTTTGTACCCAGTCAATGCTTTTAATCATGAGTGAAGGCAGATGAAACACATTTTCAGACAATGTCTCAGAAAGCGAGCCTCTGTAATGCACCCTTTTTCTCAGGAAATATTGAGAGGTACTCCAGGCAACATGAAAGATGCAACAGAAAAAGACCAGTGCAGCAAATTCGGGACTTGTTGGGAGGCATCCCAAAGGAACTCTACTATACCCAGAGAGCAAGAATTTCAGAGTTCTTAAGAGGGAAAAAATAACTAATTACCTGGCATGCATGGCTGTACTGAAAACCATACTGAAAGGATAATGGAAGTACGAAAAAACTTCACACACAAGTATCAAGAAAATAAAGCAAGTGGAAATAAAGATAACTGCTCATCCTAGGGAAAACCAAATCATACATAGACCAAAAAATACAGTCACAGAATAAAATTTGGCTTATGGTAAACAAGACTTACACAATGATAAAAAAAAAAAAAAACACTGACTACTGACTTTACAAAAATTTATAAGCCAGGCATGGTGGCACATGCCTGTAATCCCAGCACCTGGGAGGCTGAGGCAGGAAGATCAAGGGGAGTTTGAGGTCAGCCTGGGCTATGTATGAGACTGTGTTTCAAAAAGAAAGAAAGAAAGAAAGAAAGAAAGCAAGCAAGCAAGCAAGCAAGCAAGCAGACAACAACAATTTACATAACTATACTAGACAGATGGAAGAAGAGTGTGAGGTGATTTAAAGTTAAATATTTACCTTAATACAAAGTCAACAGATAACATCTTAAATTTTAAATCAATTACAAAATGAGAATCAAAGCCACTACCCAACCTCCAAACTCCCCTTACTCCTTTGTAACCAAGATTAACTTGCTCAGGACACACCTGCACACCACTGCCACTGATAGAGGCTCTTACAGAGAGCACGGCTGCTTCTGAGAGTAGTCTAACGGGTCTCACATACTCCGGTTTCCCTCCCTGGTGAGTGTTTCTGAAACAGGTATTTAGCCCATATGATAAAAGTCTTCCCAGAAGTTTCTGGGCCAAGTTTCCATTCTTACCTAGCTACAAGAAGAAAAAATGTTTGTCTTCTTCCTCTGGATATTATATGAATACAACTTCTGCCTGCAGTCACCTTATTAATCTGAGCACAGGGCACACCAGTGACTACAAGCGATCTTACAAGTATCTGGGGCCCACATTACTGTCACCAAATCAGTTAGCTCTCTAAGTTCATCTGTAACCTCTAATAGTGAGTTAAATCCTCTTACCTGAAATCAGTTCCATTCAGGGTATTAACAAATGCATTTGAGAGCTTTGTTTCTTTTTTGGGGGGGGGGGGTCTGCTGGGGACCAAACCCAGGGCCTTGTGCATGCAAGGCAAGAACAACTCTACCACTGAGCCACATCCCCAGCCCAAATATATTATTTAGAAACAGGTGAATTGAAGAGACAAGAGATGAAAGTGACTACCTACACAGCAGAGCTTGTCAACTGCCATGCATGTCACATGGCACCACAAAATGTTTCAGGTGTGCCAAGATCCCTCAAAGACTTCAGGACCCACAACAGCCTCTCTCATTTTGTCCACAAAGACCTTGCCACAGAAAGCTCTGGAAAAACTGCTCTGTGTAGTAAGACAAAGAAGCAGGGGGGCATGCTGAGCACAGCTCGCTTTCACTGTAAGCTTTTCACTATGTGGTACACATTTTCCATTATATGCACATTAAAAATAAAAACTATACCTAAGAAATTATAGCAGTAAGCAAAAGGAGACTGAAGATCTATAAAGAAGTCATTAACAATAACATAAAGAAACAACTTAATTGAAAACTATTTCAGAAACAACTCAAGATGACTTGGCAGTAGAACTGATTTTTAAAAAGTGGTAGGAAAGAAAGTTACAAGGAGTCAAGGAATCACATGGTTCTTGACATAACTATACCCAATCACGAAAAGCAAAAACACAAAATGATGTTTTCCTGTGCTTATACTGGTTGGATCATATTAACTGCTATTCACTTTCTTTACATTTTCAAGTAACTCAAATTGATATGCTCAGATAACAGTAAATACAATACAAGAAGTCCTTCATTCAGCTATATATTATAGGCTAAGCAAGACGTCATAGACTCTGCTACCATGAAGTTATGTGCTAGTCCTTGCAAAATAAACTGTGCTCCATAGAAGCAATACAGAATAAAAACTAACCATGAAGACTAAAGCCTAGTCCACATGCTGCCTTACCAGCTACCGTGTACTTTAGGCAATATTATTCACTCCTAAGCATGTTTCTTCACTATAGGTTACATAAAAACAGCACCTGGGTTGTGGTGTTTGTTTGGCTTTATAAAGCATTAGGAGCAAATTTAATAAAGGCTGTGGAGAGGGCTTCCTGTGACATGTTCATGTGAGCTGTGACATGGCAAGGTCATCTCCAAGTTTACTTCCTTCATCCCATCTCAAGGTCAAGTGGTGTGCAGAGCATTCCAGGCAGAGGAGCTCCCTATTGGGTCTTGCTTCCACCCCACCAGGACTGGTTTTTATTACTAAGTCCTCATCTTTCAGCCTCTTCATTTTTTTAGTACTATGCAGCATCCACACTGCAATGTCTCATCATTATAAAGACTATTAAGATTATTACCCTGCGATCTCACCTGCTAGAAACTGACCATCTTTATTTAGAAACAGAGGGACAAACTTCTCCAGTGCCTAGAAGACCACAGTATAGTAACACTAAAAATGCTTTGTCAAAGACATAAAGCACTGATTTTGCATCACTCTTAACCAACCAGTCAACATTTAAAGAGTCTTCCACATATGTGTCAGTACATGAGGCCCTGAAGATACAGCAACAAAATCCAAGACCCTGCTCTCAACCAGTTTGGTTTAAAAAAACAGAAACAAACCAATAAACCTAACAGCTATGAAAGCTAACCTGTATAGGAGAGAAGAGTCATCGTGTCAAAAAGGAGTCAGGGAAGGCTTCCCTGAACATATGACATTCAGCTCTCAAGGTAAGTAGCAGTTAAAGGGCAGCCCAAAGTACTTCTTATGTGCTGTGCTGTATTAACTTATTCTTCACAACTATAAACAGTAGAAAGGTGTTATCCTTATTTACAGACAGGGAGACTGAGGCTCAGGAACATTATGTAGCTGGGGAAAGACACAGTTAGGGCTCAAAGCCAGACATGGAAATCACACTCTGCAGAACGCCCTTGTTCCCACCACACACTACTGTTCGTGGCAGACTCAAAAGCACCTCGCATGCCCCTGGCGCCAAGTGCCCAAATCTCTGTGCAGACACTTCCCCTGCATATGGGTAGGATTTCTGACTTGTTTTTGACCAACAGAACACAGCAAGGGTAATGGGTTGTCATTTCCATGGATACAGACACAAGACTGCACATCTGTACTGCAAAGTGACTCTCTTTTGTAAGCTTTGAGGAAGTGGCCACATGGGAAAGAGCGGCGCAGCAAGGAACTCAGGACAGGTACATACTGACTGGCAGCAAGGAAACTCAGGTCCACAGTCTGGCAGAGCATAAGGAACAAAAACATTGTATGGCCAATAGCCACGTGACCCTAGAAAAGATCCTTCCCAAGTCTCAGATAAGACCACAGTCTTGGCCGACATCTTTATGGCCTTCTAAGACTAAAGGAGAGCCGGGCGTGGTGGCGCACGCCTTTAATCCCAGCACTCGGGAGGCTGAGGTAGGCGGAGCGTTGTGAGTTCGAGCCCGGCTTGGGCTACAAGGCGAGTGCAAGGCCGGCCTGAGCTACATAGTGCGACCCTGCCTCAAAAAAAACCAGGGCCGGGAGTTGGGCTCAGTGCCTTAAGCACCTGCCCTGGCGGGTGCGAGGTTATGAGTTCAATCCCCGGTGCCGCAAAAAAAAAAAAAAAAAAAAAAAAAAAAAAAAAGACTAAAGGAGAGGACCCAGTTAGTGTGCCCAAACACCAGACCCACAAAAACTGTGAGAAAATAAATGTATGGGCTCTGAGCTGCTAACTTTGTGGTGTTACTGTTATACGGGGAGAAGGAAACGTACTGTTGTGTAATAAAAGTTCATTCATCACAACCTGCTGTTTTGCTGGAATACTTAGTTGCAACCACTCTAACTACACACCGACTTGACTTCAGGCCGTGATCACAATTATTCTTACATAAGACTCATATACCAAGATGCTGGCATTCACCACAATCCAACCCTGCATTTTATAATAGCCATTTTAACAAATGTGTCTACTAACTCTATAGCTCTATCAACTGAGTTTTCTCCGTGTTCATGTTCTCACCTATTCACTCTCTGTAATACCTAATCTGCCATGAATGCCATTCGGTGCATTTTTCATGCAACACCATTTTCACCCCCCGATCCAGGGGTTTTTTTTTTTGTTTTTTTGTTTTTTTTGCACTGGGAATTGAACTCACAACCTCGCGCCTGCCAGGGCAGGCGCTTAAGGCACTGAGCCAAACTCCCAGCCCTAGTTTTTTGAGGCAGGGTCGCACTATGCAGCTCAGGCCGGCCTTGCGCTCGCGTTGTAGCCCAAGCTGGCCTGGAACTCACAACACTCCTCCTACCTCAGCCTCCCGAGTGCTGGGGTTAAAGGTGTGTGCCACCGCGCCCGGCTCTGATCCAGGTCTTTTGATGATACCTTCCATAGCTGTGCCTAACTTTGTGAGTAAATGCTTTAGATGTCCTTAGTTTCTTAACTAACATCTGTGTCAGTTCTAGATTTGTTTCAGTTGACTGACTTCCTACCTACGAGTCACATCAACCTGCTTCTTTATATATATTTAGTAACCTTTAATTGGATGTTTAACACAGTTCACATGACTGACCATTGGGATCAATTAATTTCCTTCCCATCTTTTTTTTCCCCCTAATACAGGGATCTCCCAGTCAGCCTTCGTGTAGCTGGAACACAATCCCAACACACCCATAATTTAAAGAGCTTTAATGTAACTCAGTGCCAGGGGATTCAGTACATGGTGGGCTGGCTCCAAGGAAAAGACATGGTGGAAGGGTGCATAGCAAAGCTGCTGAGTTCATGGAAGTTAAAGCAGGGAAGCAGAGCAGAGCAACAGCATCAGAGAGGAAGGGGGCAGGGACCATTTATAGTACCCAAAGCCAGACCTGTGTACTACCCAGACACACAGGAAGTGTACATTACTAATCCCCCAGGCAGTTCCCAAGCCAACCAAGTGGATACAATGAATCTTAAGGCCACAGTAAGATACTAAACTGCCCAAACTGGGCTTGAATTTCAGATTCTCCTGCCTTCACCTCCCCCAAGTGCTGGAATTACTGCCATAAACTACCACACCCATCTTGGATCTGTCTCATATTTCCTTCAAGAGTGATGGAGGCAGTGATAGGAGGCAACTGCATTATTTCCAGACCACTTTGTTCCTTTCAAGGTTTGCTCTTAAAACTTTTTCCAGATCTAGAGTAGCCTTTACTTTAGGCCTAGTTTAGCCTTCCAAGGGTCATAGCAAGCCCTACATTTAATGAGATCTTTCCACTGTGGCCATGAAGTACAAATAATTCTCAGCCCTGTATAAACTCTGAGAACTGTTCTGCTTACAGCTTTACCAGCTTGGTATCCGCTTCAACAAGGCAATCACTAAGTAGATGCGCAGAGCTGTTTTCCTATACAGCTCCCTCTTCTCCAGAAGTCTATTCCTCAAAGTAGAGCACCTCAGTCTCCTGCTCCTCCAACACGTGTTTCCTAAACTCAGTGAGGCCACATAGCTCTGTCCGGGACCCACTTCCTGCATAAAGGTCAGAAACCACATCCAGTCAGAAGACTAAGCCACTGCAGGGCTCGCCTCATACACCATCAAGATCGGTCCAGTGCTGCCTCCCGTTTGGTATCTGGGAACAGTGGTCAATCCACCGTAAATTTTTGTATCAGCACGGGAAATTAAGAATGCTACCACCAGTTCAAGGGCAGCCTGAGCTACAATAGAGAGAACCGGTCTCAAAATTTACAAAAAAAAAAAAAAAAAAAAACTGCTACTGCCTTTCAGACTCCTTGACACTTAAATTCACCCAAACCATAGTATCTTACAAATCTTTTAAAGACAGAACGCCCAGACACACATATATACATTAGTAGTTGCATCATCATCCTATGTTCGTTATTTTATAGCACTGATTAGTTTCTATAATTACGTTATTTGCTTGTTTATTCTACATCTTATAACAAAATGTAAGCTCTGTTAATTACAGGGATCTTGTCTATCTTGTCACTCCTGTATCCCCACCTAGAATGTATTTTGACTTAGAAAATACTCAAACAAATTAATTAAATCAATAAACTGTTTTTAGTATTTCACTTAATACCCAGTGAACTCTCCTCATTAGTAAATCTAATCTAGATCCAGGTAAACCTGACCCTGGAGGGTTCCTTGGAATTGTCTATTATCTTAATTAGCATCATCTAAGTAAAGGTTCTAGTTACAAACAAAAGAAACTAGCCTGGCTTTGTTCAGGCTGAAAAGGAAGTTCTCAAAGTGTATCAGACAATTCCATGAGGGGACAGGCTAGGAGGCCACAGTAAAGAACATCCAAAACTCATACCACAGATATGGCACATGAAAGACAACAAAAGATTAAAAAAAAAAATTCAACCACTCAGATTTATACTGATGCCACTGAGACCAGGAATTAGATGCTGCACCTGGAAACTCTGTCACTTTGCCTCTGGAAAAACAGACGGGATCGCCACCCCCTAGGCACGGAACACAAATTCAAAAATGCCTACTTTTCTTTGGGGCAGTCAGGCACAGGCAGGAGCAGAGTCCTGGTCACAGGACTGCATCCCAACAGCAAGTCAAAAGCAAAGCGTTCCACTAACTGACTTTCATGAGGGAAGGCATCGCCAGCTCCAGCAGGACTCCCGAGGTCTTCTCCAAACACAGAAAGGTGCTAGACTATTATAACCCAAAAGATTAACGAACAAGGAGCAGAAGGCATCAATCCCTGCACACAGAACTTTTATCTAGTTCTTCAATTGAAGTTACAGAAGTTGCTTCTCTTTCTCAGAATTCTAAGTATTTCTTTCGCTCATGGGTAATTAACTGTTCGTTGGTTTTTTATTATCTGGAGGCAGCACATGCAACTTAGTATGATTATCCTAAAGCAAATTTACTTCCCTTGCATCTTACATGTCTAGCTTCTAAAACAGAAAACACCTACTACATGGGCCGGGAGTTTGGCTCAGTGCCTTAAGCGCCTGCCCTGGCAGGTGCGAGGTTGTGAGTTCAATCCCCAGTGCCGCAAGAAAAAAAAAAAAAAAGAGAAATTAGAAAACACCTACTACACCTTGCAGGGTTGCTAAAAATATTAAAATAATAAATATGTACAGTGGCTAGACTAATAGCACCTATTGTTATTACAAAACAGTAACTTACTTTTTAAGAGGCAAACACAGATTTACATGAAGACACTTTTTAAAAACCTGCGAACAAGTTGGAAGTCTAAGTTGTTCATCTTACCTGGCATTATAGTGTAACACCTGCACCCCAGGCTGCCAGAGAAAGCAACAAGCAGCTTAGAGGCTAAAAACGTTACCATCAAAACTAAATCAAGAATGGATAAACTATATAAACCCTTCACCTAAGCCACAAGCCTGCTTAGGCAGGAGGAACACCATGAGTTCAAGGCCAGTTTGAGTCACATGGCTGCCCTCTTTTCAGAAAACACAATTTAGGCAGGTATGGTGGTGCACGCCTTTAATCTCAGCACTCGGGAGGCAGAGGCAGGAGGATCCTTGGAAGTTCAAGACCGGCCTGGACTACAAAGTGAGTTCAAGGCCAGCCTGAACTGCATAGTGAGACCCTGTCCAAAAAAATAGAGCCGGGGATTTAGCTCAGTGGCGTAAGCACCTGCCTGGCAGGCGCTAGGTTGTGAGTTCTAGTCCCAGTACCAAAAATAAAATAAAAATTGAAAAACAAAAACATAAAATTAAAAAATACAATTTAATAAAGATTAACAGCTTCATAATTTTTAACTAGGGTTACAAGACTTACTTTTCTTAAAAAATTTTTGTTCTGAAAACCTTTCCATTCAATAAACTTTTCCTCAATCATTCTGGTTCCATCATCCAAATTTCAATAAAGTTAAAGCCAAAAAGCAAACTACTTTTTTTTTTTTTTTGGCGGCACCGGGGATCGAACTCAGCCTCGTGCTTGCCAGACAGGTGCTTAAGCTGCTGAGCCAAACTCCCAGCCCTAATTTTTTGAGGCAGGGTCGCACTGTGTAGCTCAGGCCAGCCTTGCACTCACGTTGTAGCCCAAGCTGGCCTCGAACCCACAATGCTCCACCTACCTCAGCTTCCCGAGTGCTGGGATTAAAGGCATGTGCCACCACACCCGGCCTACTGTTTTTCTTTTTTGGTCATTTTTGTTTGTTTTTTTGTTTGTTTGTTTTGTGGTACCAGGGATGGAACTCACAACCTTGCACCTGTCAGGAAGGCACTTATACCACTGAGCTAAATCCCCAGCCCTGTGTGTGTGTGTGCGTATGTACCGTGGATTGAACTCACAACCTTGTACCTTTAAGCCACTGAGCCAAACTCCTGGCCCTGTTTTTTCAAGGCAGGGTCGCACTATGTAGTTCAGGCCGGCCTTGCCACGGGCCTATTTTTTGAGATGGTTTCACTATGCAATTTAGCGCTGGCCTTGAACTCACTTTGTAGCCCAGGCCTGTCTCAACTCACAATGATTCTCCTGCCTCAGCCTCCTGAGTGCTGGGATTAAAGGCGCGCGCCACCACGCCCGGCTTTTTGGTCCCTTTTCAAATGAAATCAAAGCTTATTAAATAAGTTAACTATGTACCTGAGGGCCACAACAAACACTGGATTATACTCCAGTTTTAACCGCTGAATGATCTTCGCAGTGCTGACTAGGAATAATGAAGAATGATCCCTCTCTGTAATTTAAAATGTATTCTGATGACTGCTAAGGACTGTAAAGATGTCAGTAAACTGCTAGAATTTAACCCAGTAGGCAGTCTTTTTTTCACATTCTCAGTACCTAGTTCCCAGTATCAAGGAGTTTCTTTGCCCTATGCTCTCCAATCCTCTCCTCCATAGAAAGCCTAACCACCTTTCCCTTTTTCCTCAAGCCTCTCACAGGCCCTGCTCAGCTCTCACTCACAAGCAGCCGGCAGCTGGCTGTAGTTCTTTGGTCCTCCGTGTCAACTAGTAAAGATCACTTTCTCACTCAACAAGTGTTTCGTGCTTACTTTGGTCAAGCACCTCAGTAACTCCCCCTCCTCCTCCCCCCCCCACACCCCCAGGTTGCAAAGGGACTAACTTTCCGCAAAGGATTAGACAAATACTAAAAACATAGTAAGTATTACAAAGAAAGAGAGCATGGAAACACAAGAATTTAAAAGCTAAGAGCTGATCTGGGGAGGCTGGAGGTGTTCCCTGACAAAATCACAGCCAACACTGAAGGAAAATTAACTGAAGTGGCAGGAGCCGCTCCTGTTACATGGTCCAGGGGCCTGAGAGAGGAGACCAGGCTAGGTGGATCACAGATCACAGGGTGGGAGGGGTATAGGTACTGTGGTTATGCTGGGGTTTACCCGAAAATTCACAATAAACTGCTAAAAAGTATTTTGTTTATAAAGCTGATTCTTGCTCATCTGTTACTCAAGACCCTCTCCCCTTTTTGCCCATTTAGCTGAACCTTCCTTACTCAACAAGGTGTGCTTTCAAACCCTCTACTATAAACCCTAAAACACCTGCCTAATTTCCTCCCTACACATAGCTCACTCTAATAATGCTGAATTGTGGGCCATCAGGTCAATTCCTAGGTAAATTTACCTAGCTTCACCCAAGAGGATTTTTTAAAATATTTATTTCCATTGGTTTTTTGAGACAGGGTCTCAAACTACACAGCCCATGCTGGCCTCAAACTCACAGCAATCCTCCTACCTTAGCCTCTAAAGTGCTGGGATTACAGGTACGGGCCACCATGCCTGGCTTACTGAGGTTCTGAACTGGACTACAGAACCATTAAAAGAAAATGCAAAAATAAATAAACAAATTGTAAAATATTCAATGAGATTTTATTAGCTTTCTTACCCCTGCTGTTGTGAACAACATTCATGAAGATCTGTTTTATCACAGAAGTAATGTCTATCAATAATAATGTCTGATGCAAACATAAAGCAACAATTACCACTAGGATGACAGTTGTTCTTTGCAACAAAAAAATGACCAAATCACAACAAATGTATAAACTAATAGTATTTCTCTTAAGGACCAGAATCTTATTTATATCCAAACAAACTGTTACCAAAAAATTACTGTCAAAATAAAACAAAACATTTTATTTTCAAAAACCAACATCATAGCCGGGCGTGGTGGCGCTCGCTTTTAATCCCAGCACTCGGGAGGCTGAGGTAGGCGGAGTGTTGTGAGTTCGAGGCCGGCTTGGGCTACAGCGCCAGCGCAAGGCCGGCCTGAGCTACATAGTGCGACCCTGCCTCAAGAAATCAGGGCCAGGAGTTTGGCTCAGTGGCTTAAGCGCCTGCCCTGGCAGGCGCGAGGTTATGAGTTCAATCTCCGGTGCCGCAAAAAAAACAAAAAACAAAAAACAAAAAACAAAAAAAAAAAAAATCATGAGCTGGGAATGGTGGCACATACCTGTAATTCCAGCACTCAGGAGGTTGAGGGTGGATGATCGCCCCAAGTTTCAGGTCAGCCTGAACTACATAGTGAGACCCTATCTTAACTCCCCCCATCCCAATCTAATTTCATAAGACTCCATACTCTTTAATGAAAATTTGTGTCTTTTCTAGACTGTGTCCTTAAGCCCACTTAGGAGACAGAAGCCCTCTGCAGTATAATTTCCACAATCACAAAGAATGACGTGAGGTGGTAGCCTTTGCTGTAGTATTTTTGTTTTTTGGTTTTTTTTTTTTTTTCGGCACCAGGGATTGAACTCACAACCTCGCACCTGCCAGGACAGGCGCTTAAGGCACTGAGTCAAACTCCCGGCCCTGGTTTTTTGAGGCAGGGTCGCACTATGTAGCTCAGGCCGGCCTTGCGCTCGCGCTGTAGCCCAAGCAGGCCTCGAACTCACAACGCTCCGCCTACCTCAACCTCCCAAGTGCTGGGATTAAAGGCGTGCACCACCACGCCCGGCTCCTTTGCTTTAGTATTGATTCCGAGGCTCATTTCCACGTTTGGCACTAGTAGATGCTCAATAAACAGTTCTATCACAACACAAAACGTGCATCCTAAATAATCAATCTTCCAGTTAGGATTCATGAAAAAACTAAACAGAATATGAGAGTTTTGAGGAAAACTCTAATAGAACAACACTCAGAATAAATGATATGCTCATATGCTCAGCTACTCTACATTTTCCAAACCATAAATTACTGTCAGACATTTTCTTTCCCAGATTCACAGCTCTGAACACTGCCTTCTCCTGCTGCCCATTTTGAAGTTCACCCTCAACAGTGCTACGAGCTGTTTCCACCTGTCCTAACAGGAGGCCAAAGCCACACTAACTCTAGTTTTGGTTCTTAACAGATCGTTCAAGGCTTCCTCAGGAAATACTCCTAAAGAAACAAATCACTCCGAGGACCTCTCACCAGTCTGACACCAAATCTCAATATTCTCTCCTTCACAACCTCCCCCACCACCACTTCGAGATGGGCTCTCATGGTTACTGCCTACACTGGTCTCAAATTTGCGGGCTCAAGCGAGCCTACCACCTCACTTACCCAAACAACTGAGCCTACAGACAAGAGCAAGGCTAAATTCTCCCCTTTCCAGAATTTAGAAATATTCACTTGGTTCTACTGAAAATGAAAGCATAAGAACTTTGAAGGTGTTCCCATGTGTCGTCTCCTTTTCACTTCTTACTGTTCATCTCCCAAAACAGTCTCCCTCCACTGTCACCTCCCCTGAGCTGCTGATCTGTCCTCAGTCTCCTGCCGAAAACACAGTCCTCTCACTGTCCGCTACAACTGTCCCCACACCTTCCCGCGCCCACCTCTCCCTGCTCACTGCACAGCCCGGCACTTGTCGTTTCCCAGACTTCCCCTTCACAACCCTCGCCTCCACAGGCTGCCTGCCACCTCACCTTCTCTGCAGACTGTCAAGTGTCCGTGCTCTTCCCTAACAAGCCTGGCCGCTCTGTGTTCCCACCTCCCCACCAGCCCCTAGACCGCCTTACCCCTCCGCACTCTGCTAGTTCTTCAATGGCAATACCTCTAAGGATGAGTGGCCGTGGTCCTGCCTGCATTCATTTTTGCCCTGAACACACGCACATCAGAGGCAACCAAAGCTCCTTCACTGCTGCAGTCAAAAGCCACCACCACAATTCACCTATCTTAGAGGACACGCAAACATTTACTCAACAAGAAACAAGAATCCCCTTCCCCAGAGGCATGTACAAATTTTTTATAACATCAGTTATTGGGCCGGGAGTTTGGCTCAGTGGCTTAAGCTCCTGTCTGGCAGGCGCGAGGTTGTGGGTTCGATCCCCAGTGTCACAAAGAAAAAAAGTCAGTTACTCATTCAACGGAATAAAAACCAGAAAATATTTTCAATTATGCATCTGATAAAGATTGAGTATTCTGTTATTTAACATATAAGACCTATAATATAACTTAAGATGTTGTTATAATTAAAAATGCAAATTCATCTAGACATCATTATTCACCTATCAGACTGACAGAGATTTAAAGTTTTCGTTTGTTTGGGGGTTTTTTTGGTACCAGAGATTGAACTCATGACCTCGCCCCTAGCAGGCAAGCCCTTGAACCGCTGAGCTGAATCCCTGGCCAGTAAACTTTCTTTCTTTTTTTCTTTTTGGTACTGGGAGTTGAACTCAGGACCTTGTACTGGCCAGACAGGTAACTGTGCCACTGCTGACTTACATCCCCAGCCCAGAAATTTAAAATCTTGAAAACTCCTGCATGTGAGACTTGAGAAACTGCACTGTCAGACAGCGGTAGTAAAAGTATATACTCACACTACGTCATGTTCTGGAAGACAATCTGAAATACATATTCCAATATGGGTATGTCTGGTGCAGACAGCAGGGGTGGGGGATCCTACGGCTACTGCTCAGAGAACACAATTCCACGAACAGGAAGGTATGCTGCAGCATTGTTGAAAAGAGCAAAAATATGGAGACAATTTAAATATAGGGATTAAATGAAGTAAGGCACACACATAAAATGAAACACTTCCCAACCATTAAAAATGACAGAGAACCCTCTACGTCAGCTAATAGGGGACTACTTCTAAGATCAAACAAGAATTTTAAGTTGCAAAGCGGTGTTTAGCATGGTTTTGGTTTTAAGTGCCCAGAGTGTGCATGCAACACATTCCATACCTATACACTGAAAATGCAAACAAAAAATGGGACCACACTAAACACAGTGTTGTCACAATGCATATTTACAGTATTATGCACATAATTGGACCTACATATCCAAGGGACGCTTCTGGCAGGAAAACACTAAGTAGTTAATTTCCTGCAGAGCGTGACAAGGAGGATGATCTTATACCATGTCATAGGGTTTGATTTCAAATTCTTAAAAAAGCTGAACATGGGTGGCATATATCTGTAATCCCAGCATTTAGGAAGCTGAAGCAGAAAGATGGCTGAGAGTGAGACCAGCCTGGGTTACACAGTGAGTTCAAGGCCAATGCAAACTACTATAATCAAACTCTGTCTCAAAAAAAAAAGAAAGGAAGAAAGAAAGAAAAAAAAGGAATGCATATTACTCTTAAAGTCTAGAATTTGGGCTGGGGATTTAGCTCAGTAACATAGCGCCTGCCTGCCAAGTGTCCAGAGTTCAAATCACAGTACCAAAAATAAAACCTAGACTCTCCTAGGGGATCAGAAGTATGCCTTACATGCTTCATTTGGTTCATCAAACAGAAGCCCTAAACAAATAACAAAATCCTTTTTAAAAAAGTGGGGTGGGTACTTCTCTAGTCTAGTAGCTAAGTCCAGTGACTCAAGAGAATCATCCTCAGTCCTTACCAGCATTACTGGTGATGGGAGCTGTCAAGAGGCAGCTAGTACTACCAACTTGGTCACTAGATAAGCGTCACATAACCTTCTCATGCCTATCACAAGGGGGCAGTTCACAGGCGCCCTTCATTTCCTCAGGAAAGGACACAATGTGTCATATTTTTCCCTCCCCTTTTCCAAAAAGCTCTTAGAACACAGGTGCTACTGAGTTTTAAAATGACAACCAGCTAACTGATAAAGTGTTAATCTGATTAGAGGTAAGGAATAGTCTTCTGGAATACCTCCTTTTTAAATTGGGAATCCAGATCATAATCTAAGGGAATGAATTCCAACAATGAAAATTACAAGTAACTAGACACAAAATGAAGTAATAATTTGGGGACAAAACCAGCCTTTGTTCCTTCTAGTCATTTCATATACAGATCTACCTGCCTACCTTAATGCTGCCAACTGTAGTATCAACAATACCTCATTTAAAACTGTCAACTTTTCACCTTTATTTATTTCACTGAGAACACTTTCCTATAGCACTAAAAGAACAGACATTAAGGGAGCTAACAATTCACTAACCATGTTAACTTGCACATAAAACAGCAACATTTTAGAATGACAGCCATCCCTATAAAATCTCAACATACCTACTACCCTGCCCTGTACTCTATTCCTACTTCTGTAGGAAGGAACAGAACAAAGAATCAGGAGTCAGTAAAACTAAAACTAATCCCAGGTCAGCTTACTCTTGCATAGTACCTATATACTTAGCTTCTTTGCAACTGTTTTCTTCTGTGAGGTTTCTCAAACTGTTACTACCCCATCAGGGGTACTTCAGGATCTTAAGAAGAAAGTGGCGAGTATCTCAAGCATTACCTGCGGTAGTCGTGAGGAGGAAGCCACACATGAGATGGTCCAACAAACTACCAAAACTAAGTCCAATCTAAGTAAGGATTCTATTTATATTCTAAGTATGACTTACATATTTACATCATGGATATTTACATTCTAAATAGGATTTACAGGTTGTAATCCCAGCTATATAATATCATGATATAATCAAAAATCACGTTTCTGTGAGAAAATAATGCATCGATGAAATAATCCACTACTAGGCCCAAAATCTCTTACTGCTAAAAGTATAGATAATATTGTATAACATAATACAAATAGAGATATGACTTGCATAACTGATGATCTCTTTCAATTTAAATTACACAGTTCCAAAGATTATGGACCAGGAGAATTTCCCCGAGTTCAAGGTCAGCCTGAGCTACATAGTAAGTTCAAGACCAGCCCTTGACTCTACCTATAGTGAGACCCTGCTTCAAAACAAACAAAGAAACAGAAGATTAATGGTCAAAATAGAAAATAAAGCTTACTAACTGGTGGAGTAAGTTGCCTTATCTCTGGAAGATGCTTCCAAAACATTTGAAAAGTATGACATGCAATGTTTTAATTTTCCCTCATTCTGTGCTTTTTCAGTAGAAACAAAGGTTCATCAAACAGTCACCCTATCAAAGACCATATAGCCAGCTTCCCTTTTAGCTACACAGGGCCACCTGACAAGTTCCAACTAAGATGTGACCAAAAGTCACATACACAACTTCCAGGTTTGGCTTTACGGGAAGAGATGTGTCTTCTCCACTCCCATCTCTGCACTGTGGTGTGATGCGGAGCTAGCTGCCCTACACAGTAAAAGAAAGGGTAATTCCTTAAGCACAGGAAAGCTACAAAAAGGAAGGAATCCTTTGTTCCCCTTGTCACAGAGTCATCGTATCAGTTTTAGATTATTCATTTTTCTTTTATGAGGAAAAATAAGCTTCTTGTTTAAGCTACTTTTTTTTAGTCAGACACACACCTAATCTCTATTCTAAAGATATGTGAGGTTCAAATTTATAAGTATCACAAATTTATAATAAATTGATATTTAATATAATAGTTACCTAGCAACTCAGTAAAGCTATAACTCTAAATTATTAAAGTCACAATAAAGTTTCCTATTGGGTAATCTCATTACCGGGATTACTGCTACTATACCCTCTTATATTTACATGGCATTTTACACTTTTACAAAGACTTCACTAAAACCCACAGAAAGTAAAAAAGCAGATTTCATTTCACATTCTCGAAACCCTGGGCAGGGCAACCAGTGCTGTCCACACTTGGTCCCCAGGGCACTGAACACACAGAAACCATCCAGCTCCTCCTGTGGACACACACTTTGCCCTTCACCTGCTACACACGAGGAACTGGAGAGCAACATGATCAAGACCGACACTGCTGTCCAAACGAACCTTAGGATCTAAAGAGAAGGCGAGACGGACATCACATGCCTAACTCCACGCGTGCACACAGCTGACACTATGCAGCTCTCGCAGCAAGGCCTGTGAATGGGAAGCAGAGCATGGCCAAGGACCCTTGCCCAGATATAGGGATGGCCTCTCTGAAGCAGGGCTCAGGATGAGAGCTAAGGGCGTGAATGAAAGCGGGGGGAGAAAACCCCATAGAAATGTATACACATCTTCCTGGAAACCTATAGGAACCACCATCGACCTCATTTAACATGGATTGGGGATTCAGCTCAGTGGAACAGCACCTGCCTGGCCAAATGTGAGGCCCCAAGTTCGAGTCCCCATACAAAAAACAAACAAACAAAAAGAAAAACACTCAAATATACAGATGAGGAACTGATGCTGAGAGACACCACCATGCCTCAAGTTCCCCAGCCAGCAAGGGCAGAGTCTGCTGAGAGGCCACATCGGGCCAACTCTGGGGCTCCAGGCAGCCTCCCTGAGCAGGTGATCTCTCTACAGTGTCGGGCTGCCTCACTCACCTCCTGCAACTGGGTAACAAGCTGACTTGGAATAGATGTCACAGCCAGAACACCTCTCTTATCCAAACGTTGCCAAGATGCAAACCATAACCACAAATGCCCTTTAAATTTTAAAATAAAAATTATTTGCATTGAAAAAATTATAGATTTAGAAAAATTAGGAATTTAATGATCAGGAATGTTACTTAACATAGAGTAGCCAGGCAAGGTGGCCCACACGTATAAATCCCAGCACTCGGGAGGCTGAAGCAGGAGGATCCCTAGCCTGAACTACATAGCAAGACCTTGTCTCAAAAAACCAAACCAACAAACAAAAACACTTGCCCAATGGTCATAATATTATAAGCCTTACAAGGCATAACCACTAGATAATATTGAGTGCTATTATACTTGGCATCAGATTTCCTTTGACAGTGCAAACTGTGGTATCAAGTTTCAGGGGACCCTATCTGACAGTTTCAAGTAATATCTTTACTTCTAAATTGAAAATAGACACATGTACATGGAGGTAAAACCACCAAAAGACTCAACAGAAAGAAAGGTTCCTAGCTCACAATTTAAATTACTGCCTTGAAATACAACAAAATTTTTTAAACTAATTTAATTTTGGGTGACAAACCAAGTTCTTGATAAAGATTCTTCTAGAAAATTCTCAGTTTTGCTGCCATGTAAATGGTTCTCTTTTTTTTTTTTGAGGTGGGGGAAGGGTGAAGGACATATGGGGAGATGGGTGCCGGCACCTGCAATTCAAAACTTCTTTCAGTAAAGGAAAACTAATGCTGAAGCAAAAACTGACAGACACCTAATGACAAGTACCAAAAAGAATCACAAATTAAGCTCCTTCATCTGTTACTCTTGCTTCTAAAGTCCTGTACAAGGCCATTTCTTCTGGTATAGCTGCTTCTACCCAGATTTTCTTCCCATAATTAGACACTTGCCAACCATGAGCATGCACACGAAAACACCTCTGGGCAGGCTAAATCTCTAAGCTATTTCCTTAAACAAAAAAAGCATTCAAGTAATACCCAAGATTCAATGCAAATTACCATCTTTTTTGGATAAGTACAAAACAAATACACGCCAGAGTCCATGGCATATCATATTTATAAAAAGTTATCTTGAATCTTACTTTCAAAGGTAGTCCTGGCACTACAAAAGCCTATTCTTAAAATCATAAACACAAGAAGCCTCCATAAATAAAATCGACAGACTTCAAACAATGAAGGGAAAGTTTTTCTAACCAAGGGTCTTTTTTTACTATCCCCATTCCCAAACAAAACACTGTCCTTCAGGAATACTTTCATTTATCCTCAATGTTAGCACTTTAAAAGCTGGGCTCATTTTTGAATCCCTAGCCTGCGGTAATTACGGTAATTTCTAAAAAGTTCTACTAAAATGTCCTTAACATTATAAAATAATCTTATATCTAAATTACAAATTCCTAAGAACAAAGAGCGTGTCACTAGGTTACTTACTTCATTCCCCACTCAGTAATAATTAGCATTCACTCACACCTATTCCTCCGAATTTAAAGTTTCTGAAACTTTCACCAGGTATAAAGGAGTAGTCCGTCCTTCACTTTACAGACCTGAGAAAGGATCCTTGCTTCCAGAACAATTAATTCCTCAGCTGGGCCTCTCTGAGGTGAATCTGAACCTTCTATTCCGTTTCACAAAAGACTTGGTAGACACTGAGGGGAGTCCTGAACTTCCTGGCAAGGTTAGAGGGCTACTAGCAACACCACTGCATCGCCTAGGCAAAGGAGGCACAAGTATGGGGGTACTCTCAGTGTAAACCACCTGGACCTTAAAAATGTTAGCTATCACTAAGTAAACTTTTTTCTTAACTGTTGATTTGAAACTTCAGCATAGGAAATTTTACCTGACTCCTACTTACACTCTATCTAAAAATACTACGCTCCTAAAAAACAATTATGAAAAACTTAAGAAAACAAGCTATAATTCCAATGAGTTATTAAAACACCCCAAGATCAAAATACTAGATATATTGATTTTTAACAAACCATACAAGGAAAGTATAAAGGCCTACAAAGAAAATGAAATTACTCCTAAGAAAAAAGTGACCAAAAATAACTATATAAAACTTTCTTCCCCGGATGTGGTCGTGCATGCCTGTAATTTCAGCACTAGGGAGGCTGAGGCAGGAGGATCACCGTGAGTTCGAGTCCAGCCTGAACTGCACAGTGAGACCCTGTCTCAAAAAGACCCCAAAATAAATAAATAAATAAAACTTTCTTACAACTTATCAATTCTCAAAAAACGCCTACAATTAAAATTAAGCACGTAGAACAAGAAGCACCAAATAACTTTTTAATTCCTTCCACTCTGAAAAAAAAATTGACTACATACTTTTAAGGGAGGTGGGGTCTCAGAAGTTTCACCGAGTGAACTCATCTCAAGGTTTCCACTTCTGCAAAGCCACAGTTAATCCCACGCTGAAAACTATCCACAGACACAATCTCTGGGTTAGAACCCTGAGTCATCACTCCAAGTTCGCCAGGATTTGTAATAACGAGTTATAACCCAGCGATAGCCAACCCCGTCTGAAGAGGCTCCCGGCGTCCCGCATAGGTGACCTTGGACGAAATCACTACCTCTCGGGGCTTGGTCTCCTCATCTGTGAAATGGGTAGCAGTGCCTCCTGGCAGCTTAAGCAGAGCCACGAAAGAATCCCGAGGGCACGGCCTGGCACTAACCTCCGCGGGAAGAAACATCACAAAGGAGTTGATTTCTGACAATTTGATGGAATTCAAAAACCAAATGGTTGCTGCCATTCGAGGGCCGCACCTGGATTCCGGGATTCGCATCCTCGAGGGCTGGGCGACAAGCACGGAGTCCCCGGCTCGCCCGCTGGGCCATTTTTAACTGTTTCGGGCGAGGTAGGCGCCTGGGGCCGAGAGCCGGGCGCCTTCAACCGGCGCAGGTCCGCGCCTATAAATAGCGCGGCGAAGTTTGTGCAATGCACAGGTACCCGCGCGCCCCGGCCCCGCGCCCGCTCGCCGGCGGACAGGTCACCGCGCCGCCCGCCACGCCGCGACGGCGCCCGATCGGCGGGGACCTCAGAAGGCCGCCGACCTTCCCGGCCCCGGGCCCGCGTCCTCGCCTCCCCGGCGGCCGAGCCCTGTTTTTAACCCGTGCATTGTCCTTGCGAAGAACCCCGGCGGCTCCCACACTAGTGGGGACCGAGAGGAGGGACGAGGGAGGAGCTGGGGGCAGAGGATGAGGAGGAAGAGGAGGAGGAGGAGGAGGAAGACAACCTCCTCCCCTGCGCCCGGGCAGCCAGTGCGGGGCTGCCGCGGCCCGGCTCGGGCCCGCTCCCCCGAGGCCCCGCTCCCACCCGCCGCAACTTCGCCGCCCACCCCGCTCCTCCGGGACTGGCCCCGGCCCGGCCCGGCCGCGGCGCCCTCCCAACATGGCAGGTCCCTCCCTCCGCCCGCCGGGCCGGCCGCAGAGCCGCGGGGCCGGGTCGGCCCGAGCCGGGCCGCGGGGCCGGGCCGCGCCGGGCGGGGCCGGACACTCACCGGGCCGATGGCGGGCGCTCGCGCCGCTCCCTCCGGTGAGTCTCAGCGGCGGGCTCCCGCGCCGCTGCTCTCCGCCCCGGCGCCCGGCT
The DNA here is from genome assembly GCA_004363535.1 of Dasyprocta punctata. Taxonomy (NCBI): domain Eukaryota; kingdom Metazoa; phylum Chordata; class Mammalia; order Rodentia; family Dasyproctidae; genus Dasyprocta; species Dasyprocta punctata. The sequence continues at coordinate 29,975 of RJWM01005174.1, read as the reverse complement.
CCCCGCGTCGCTCTCGTCCTCGTCCTCGCTCTCTCGGTCTCGCTCTCGGTCTCGGTCTCGCTGTGTCGGGCTCGAGGTTCCAGCGGCGCCCGGGGCCGGGGCAGGCGACAGCCCCTCCCCAGCAAATACCGCAGTCCCCGGGCCCCCGAGTCCCGGTGGCGGCGGCGGTGGCGGAGGCCCGGCCCGGCCCGGCGCGGAGGGCGGCGGCGGCGGCGTTGGCGTTGGCGAGGCCAGGCGCCGAGAGGCGGCCGCTCCCGGCGGCGGCGGCGGCGGCGACGGCTTCTTCCCGAGGAGGATTTTGTAAATCTCACAAAATGGCGCGCGCTCCGAACCTGCGCAGCGAGGAGCGCCGGGGCCCGAGCGGCGGCGGCGGCGAAGACGGCGGCGGCTTCGGCTTCTCCGTCAGGAGCGCCCCGAACCGCCCGCCCCCGAGTCCCGCGCAGGCAGACGGACAGACAGTCGCGCACACAGTGGCACACGCGCGCACACTCGCCCTCTCACACGCTCCCTCGCACACACACACCCGCACACTCACACCGGTCCCGCCCGCTCGCCGGCGGCGGCAGCGGCACCAACAGCAGGAACAGCAGCAGCACAAGCGGCGGCGGCGGCGGCGCCCGCACCCCCCGCTCGGGGCGTCCGCTCCCTCAGCCCGACCTGAGCCGCGATCCGCAGCAGCGATGGCAGCAGTCTCCCCTGGTCCCCCCGCCGCGGTTGCCGCCACCACCCCCGCCTCACTCCAATGGGGCTTTTTATTATTATTCGGGCGGGAAGCGAAAGGGTTTAAAAAAAAACCAACCAACAAAATGGCGACGGACCGACCCGGTCGCTATAGCAACTGTCAATCAAAACGCAAAACCCCGGCTGACGTGCTGACGTTCTCCTCCCGCCCTCCCCGGCCCCAAGCCGGCAGGCGGGGCCTGTTGCCCGGGTAACGGCAAATTCCGTTCCCTCCTTTCCCTAACCCATCAGTCCCCAGCCAACCACCCAACCCCCTCAGGTCACGTGAAGGATAAATTCGGAGCTCGGGCCCGCTACGAGTGTCAGAGGAGGGCGCGTGATTCGCTCGGGGGAGGGAAGAGAGGATGGGGGGACGAGTGGCCGAGGGAGGGAAGAGGAAGGGGACGGGGACGGGGACGGGGGCGAGGCGGCGGCCTGCCTGTGCGCGAGCGAGCCAGCGACCGCCCGCCACCTCCTGGCCGCCTCGCCCCGCCCCGGCCGGCGCCCGCGCCCGCGCTAACTGCGGCCCGGGGAGCGCGCGCTAGGTCTCCCGCGCCGCCACCGCCCCCGGAGCCCGCGCTTCCGCGTCGCGCGCCTGCAGCCCCGCCCGCGCGGGGGAGGGGCGCGCGCCGCCGGGAGGCTGGGGGAGGGGAGGGAAAGGCAGCCCACCCGGCCCGGCCCGGCCCTACCCTGCTTTGCCCTGCGCTCACCGCGGTGTGGCCGCCGCGCTCGCCTTCGCCCCGGCCGCGCGTCCCGAGCGGCCTCCGTTGGGCTCGCGGCCCGCCTTGCCCGAAAACGCCCGCGGAGGCCGGGTGGGGGCGGGGAGGAGCCGCCTCCACGCTCCAGACATCGCAGGGATCCCGGCCGCCGCGTCCGGCCTGGGGTGCCCCGCCGCCGCCGCCGCCGCCGCCGCCGCCGCCGCCGCCGCCGCCGCCTTGATCACATCGCGCCTGCACGCTGCACCGGCGCCCGCAGATGACCGATCGAGCCGTCAGCAAAACTTTTTAGGCTGTGCACGCTCTCCCGTGCTCGCCATCGGCTTGTAGTCCCTCCCCACCTTCCGGGGCGCAGCCTGCCGCCTCCATCGGGTGCCCCTTCCGTGCATCCCCTGTACTGTGACTGTCCTTGGCCAATAACCTGGCTTTCTCGCTTTTCCTACACCATTTCATTTTCCAGATTCTTCATTTGCACAGTTGGCCTTAACAATCAAAACATTAATATTCAGGCCTTCATTTTTATCCAGTCTGCACCTCTTCCCTGACTAGACACTGCTAGGTGTGCTCTTCCAGGCAGTGAGACCCCAGTATGCTGTGCTGACTACTTTGTAATTAATAAAAACTCACAGGTTTAAAAAAAAAAGTATATTTTGTACCAACTCTAATGGCATTTCATGAATAGCTTTAAAAGGTGTGTGTAGAGATAGACTTTTATATCAGGTCATTAATCCATAGGTTGAGTTCTCTGTCATTTTTCCATCTTACAAGTGTTCACACCAATTTTGGTTGGTTGGTTGGTTGGTTGGTTGGAGACAGGGTCTCCTTATGTAGTGCAGGTTGGCCTTGAACTCCGTGTAGCCCAGGCTGGCCTCAAACTTTTGTGATCCTCCTGCCTCAGCCTTCGAAGTGCTCATACCAATTTTTTCTTGAATTAAAACTTTCCCAAGTACAATTACAGCAGATAACAACCTTATAAACTACTAGATGTATAGTAAATACTGGCCTGTGTTCCACATGACTGAAGAGGCGCTTGCTTTAAATATTTTCCAACAAAATCATTTCCTCTTACAGTTACTAGAACCTTGATGTACTATTCAAATTAGCACAGGCCCTAAAAGAAATCAGACTAAAACTAAAATGGAAGTTTGGAGGGTAGCTTGCTTCAGGCTGATACTTCATAGTACCCAAAAGCTGCCCTGACTGGCAAAAAAAAAAAAAAAAAAAAAAAACCTTTCAGATCACTGACATTTTCAAAATTGCCCTGTTAATGTAATTAAATCCCACATCGAAAGTAATTGTTCAGAAGAAAGAGGAAATGGCCAAGCATGTCCCTATTCAGAGGTGAGCTTGCTCCCTGATCTTCCCCAGCTCAGACTTCCGCCTATACAACCCAGCACTTCCTCCTCTGCCTGCTTTTCTCCCTGCTTCCCACCGTGGTGGCCAGGGTCACACTTCTGTCACAACCCTAAGCAGCCCCAATCTTTAATACTAAATTAAGTTAGAGTCAAATGTTCGTTGCTGGTAACGGAGGAAAGTTGCTTAATTGTTCTCAGAAACCTAGACAACATCGCAGTGCCTCAAGTAATACGAATTTCAACCCAGGCATGGTAGCGCACATCTTTAATCCCAGCACTGGAAGGCTGAGGCAGAAGGAGTGTTGTGAGTTCGAGACCAGCCTGGGCTACAAAATGAGTTCAAGGCCAGTCTGAACTGCAGAGTGAGACCCTGTCTCATAAAAATAGGGCCGGGGATTTAGCTCAGTGATGTAAGTACCTGCCTGGTGGGCACAAGGTTGTGAGCTTGATCCCCGGTACCAAAAAAAAAAAAAGAAAGAAAAAGAAAAGAAATATGAATTTAAACCAGGCATAGCAGCACATACCTGTAATCCTGCACTTGGGAGGCTGAGGCAGGAGGATCTTTGTGTGTTGGAGAACAGCCTGGGCTACAAAGTAAGCTCAAGGCCAGCCTGAACTGCATAGTGAGACCCTGTCTCAAAAAGACAAGAACTCCAGAGGATTATGAGGTGAGGTGGCATCTTGACATTGTAGACTTGCAGGATTAGAAGGCCTTGTTGGTCTTCCTAGCTGCATCTCTGCACCCTCTTTCCCTTCAGTGTGACTTTACCCAGCATTGATCAGTGAACTGCCATGTCCAGGTTAGAGTGCTTTGCCTAAAAAGTAACCTATAAGAGCCAGGCGTGATGGTGCACGCCTTTAATCCCAGCACTCAGGAGGTTGAGGTAGGAGGAGCGTTGTGAGTTCAAGACCGGCTTGGGCTATAAGGCGAGCACAAGGCCAGCCTGAGCTACATAGTGCGACCCTACCTCAAAAAACTAGGGCCGCGAGTTTGGCTCAGTGGCTTAAGTGCCTGTCTGGCAGGCACTAGGTTGTGAGTTCAATCTCCGGTGCCGCAAAAAAAAAAAAAAAAAAAAAAAAAAAACTATAAATTATATCTGGCACCAAAACAGTGGACATATGCAGACCTTCTGAGACAGATGCCCATGTAGTGTTGACCAGGTTCAGAGATTAAATCCATGCTGTCATCTGAGAATTGCTCTTCAGATTCACTTGCAGGAAAAGCAAGACACCACCACCACCACCAAAGCGTAGGTTCCCCGTCCCTCCAGCTCATTCCAGAACATCCCTGGGCCTCACAGCAAAGGCAGCATGAGGAATGACATGACAATCCCAAGGTCTTGCTGCCAGGAAGTCACAAATACAGGATTCATGCCAAAGTGGGCCTGCAAAGCCATGTTCTTGCCACCACACCAAGGTCACTTATGCAGGACTGTCTGGAGGTCGGGGCGTCACAGAGGTAATCGGGTAGCTGAGCGCTCACCTGCAATGACTTAGTGTATTGATAACAAGGTGAAATTTGAAGGCAGAGGCCGCCAGGTACACAGAGAGATCGTGGGAAGCCACAGAGAGAAGACAACCGCCTCCAAACCCAGGAGCACCTGACGCAGCTGGACACTGGCATGGAGGCCTGGAGCAGGTTCCCCATCACAGCCACAAGAGGGGCTCACCCCACCTACACCTTGATTTTGGACTTGTAATTGCCAGCACTGTGGGACTGAAAATACGGTTTAAGCCACACTTGTTCTGTGGCACAGGCGTTAGGTGCTGAGGGAAATGCACCGAGAGGCAAGCTGAGGAGGCCGGTCAGGTCCCCGAGCAACTGCTCTTTGGTGAGGAACTACTGTAAGGATAAGAACTCAGGGGTAGTTCCTGCTGGGAGTTACAAACCACACACTGCAAGGACAAACGACCCTCATAACACCGCTCCTCAAGCCAGGTGAGAAGTGAACAATTTGCAGTTCATCCCTAGACCTAGCGTCAGATACACCTGCCTTCCGTGCGCATGTCTGAGGAAGGCCCTTATATAAGCTCTATGGGTTGTTCTTCTTTTGCTTTTTGGTTTGTTTTGGTTGTTGTGAGACAGGGTCTTGCTACATAATTCAGGCTGGCCTTGAACTCGCTATGTAGCCTAGGTTGGCCTCAAACTTGCTGCAGTCATCCTGCCTCAGCCTCCTGACTGGCGGGATTATAGGGACAGACCAGCACACCTAGCTCTGTTCTAAAAGATCACAATGGGTATGGTGGCACAAGCCTGTAATCCCAGCACTCTGAAAACTGAGACAGGAAGATTGTTACAAGTTTGAGGCCACCCTGGGTTACACAGCGAGTTCAAGGGCAGCTTGAACTACATAGCAAGACCTTGTCTCAAAAAACCAAGAACATAAAAGCAATTCATGGGCTGGGGATGTAGCTTGGTGGCAGAGCACTTGCCTATTATGGGATAAGCTCTGGATTTGATTCCCAGCATGGGGGAAAGAAAATCACATATATAAAACATTAAAAAGAAACAAAATGGACAAAAATGAGAGGCCTTATAGAAACTGAAAGTGGTGCTCTAAACAAACTCAATACTTCTCTACATCTGAGGTTCAAAAAAAAAAGTAATGTATGGTCATTACATGCAAGTTTACAATATGGAAACCAATAAAAACATAAAGATTACTTGCAGAGATCAAATAGAAAAACAGCCTTGTTAAGCTGGTGGCACAGTCCTGTAACGGGAGCACTCTGGGAGGCTGAAGCAGGAGAGTAAATTCCAGCCAGGGCAATTTAACGTTTTAGCCAGATCTTGTCTCAAAAGAGCAGGGGTACAGCACACTGAAAAGGCTCTGGGTTCAACCCCAAGTACAAAACAAGAAGTATTAGTTTCTTCATATTAGCACACACTGCCAGGCGAGGTGACATGCACCTGTGATCCCAGCACTTGGGAGGCTAAAGCAGGGGGACAGTCACAAGTTCAAGGCCAGCTTGGCAACCTGGGTTACACAGTCAGTCTGAGGCCAACCTGAACTACACAACAAGACCCTGTCTCAAAAAACAAAACAAAACACATAAGCATATATCCTTTGAGGGACATAGGGGCTCACCCGTTATTATATACAGTTGTTTTGTGCCTTTTTTTTTTCATAAAATTAGTGTTACTGGAATCCCCAGGTTATGTCAGAATTGTGGGCTTTATTCTATTTTGTTTTGTTTTGTTTTGTTTTGTAACTTTTTGAGACAGTTTCACTATGCAGTTCTGGCTGGCTTTGAACTCACTTTATATCCCAGGCTGGGCTAGACATTCCAGTAATCCTCCTGCCTCAGCCTCCTGAGTGCTGGGATTACAGGCATGTGCCACCATGCCCAGCTGCCAAAATGTTATCAAGTAGCTTCTTCTAAAAGTGGTTCCCCGATTAAACATTACTGCTGGCCTCTCCTTCTGGAGTTAGAGTCTAGGTTCTTGGGGTCTCAAATAAAGAATTAAGTGAAATGAACAAAAAAAAATAGTGGCAAAGTTTGAAAAACAAAAGTGACAGCGAGGGAAAAACTGGCTCTGTTGGACCTTGGACCACCTAAAAGAGGAAAAGGGAAGATTAAAAAAAAAAAAAAATCCTGTAGGCAGCAGAGCAAACTATAGTAAGGAAAGCCACGCTAGCAAGCTCTTCTTGGCACCTGTGTCCTTTTATACTGTGCAAATCTCAGGGGCACACTCGAGAACTTCCACATAGGGTCCTGACAGGCGGTGCTGAGGTCCCACTTCTCAGGCTGACATCAGGTGCAGCAGTCCTACTGAGAACCTGCTCGAGGTCTGGCCAGAAGTCCATGTGCAGGGATTTGGGAACTGTTCTGCAGGTGTCCAGAATCTTGTAATTAACAGGTCTCACCTACTGCCCCAGCCAGCCAGCTTTGCCATGCCCTAATTTCCTGTCATGGTTAGCACATTTTTATATTGATTAAAATAGTTTAAAAGCTACCAGTTTTCCTTTTCGGTTTTTTGAGACAGGAGCTCACTATGTACTTCAGGCTGGCCTCAAACTCACAGCGATCCTCCTGTCTCAGCCTGCCAAGTGCTGGGATTACAGACACGCACCACCACACCTGGCTATTGTCAGGTGTTTTTTAGAAGCAGGAAATGTTGTTTTTTTAAACATAACATGGATGGAATTTCTCCTGGGCCACAGAAAAGATCATTGTAGGAAGAGAGTTCTGCTGACAGCAATGCTGGTGATGACTGTGTAAGGAGTCAGAGCGCAGCTTCTCAAAGCCTGGGCTTCTTTACACAGCTGTCCGGCCCAGCTCACACCCAGTTTGAGAAACGATGGATTTGGCCGTTTCTCCCTGGGCAGAAGCCTAAGCAGGACCTCGAGTGTGTTAACTTCTGTACTGTAAATGGGAAAATAATAGCCTTCTACCCCAAGCACAGTTAGCAGCTCCTGGGGTCAGAGTCCACAGAGCAGCAGACCTCTCTGGCCATCCCGCTGTGTGCTTTTGATATAGGGATGATAGCAGGACCTCCAAATGATATAAGGAAAATACTATCACTCCCGACCTACCAGATGTCTGACACACTGAGTTTGTGTTTGCCAAAATCGAAGAAGGAATTCTAAGGAACAACGGAGGTCAAGAATAGGAAGTATTTATTGAGGGAAAGATAACTTCTAAGAGAGACAGGAGGGGACCCAGAAAGTGGGTTGCCCATGAGCCCACTTCTCAAAGGAAGCTTTATAGAGCAAAACCATGAGGTGGATACAAGGCGGGGCAAAACTGTGGTCAGCCAGTAAGATCACAAGTACAGTGGCTTAGGTAACACGAAGCCATTGGGGAAGCAGGTCCTAACCAGGACCCTTCCTGGGAGCAATGAGTCAGGGTCCTGGTCCCCCCACCACCACCAGGTGGCTGATGCCTATTTAGAATATCGATCACTATTGTTTATCCCTGGAGAAGTAGGTTTAAGCATTGCATTTTTATCTGGGGGCCTGGCCTTCAACGAACGCGCCTCCCCCCATAGCTGTGATGGGTTCTCCTCTTCTGGACTGACGCCTTCAAGGCCCAGCGCTGTCTGACCGCCTACAACTCTACCTCAGTTGGCTGTCTAGAATACTTCCGCTTCCAGATCTCATTTTTCCTTCTCTGCAGTTGGAGATTGAACCCAGGGTGCCCTGAGCTACATGCCCGGCCCTTTTTATTTTTTATTTTGAGACAGGATCTCCCTAAATTCCCAGGCAGGGCTCGAACTTGTGATCCAGTGCTGGAATAACAGGCATTCATCTTCATACTGAGCTTACCTCCGAATTTTTAAAAGCAAAGACCATTTACTGTATTTCCTTCCTTTATATCTCACACAGTGTAGAGAGTGAGACAGAAGCAAAAGCTAATTCCATTTCCCGGATAAAGACAGCCTGTTTTCCTTTAATCCCAACACTCAGGAGGCTGAGGTAGGAGGAGCGTTGTGAGTTCGAGGCCAGCTTGGGCTACAACGCGAGTGCAAGGCTGGCCTGAGCTACATAGCGCGACCCTGCCTCAAAAAACTAGGACCGGGAGTTTGGCTCAGCGGCTTATGCGCCTGTCTGGTAGGTGCGAGGTTGTGAGTTTGATCCCCGGTGCTGCAAAAAAAAAAAAAAAAAAAAGCCAGCCTGTTTTTAAGATTTAAAAAAATTCAAGTACGTGATTTAAAAATCCAGGCTGAACAGAGAAGCATAAAATAAAAACACCAGCCACGTCTCCTCCCACTCCCCTGAGCCCTTTGTCCTTTGTCCTCTCCTCGAGGCTGCAGAGGACCTAAAATTCTATACCCAGATATGGTACGTGCAGTGGAGTAATACTCTGCCAAGAAGAAGGATAAACTTGAATCCTTTGTGGGAAAATGGGAACACCCTAAAACCATGACATTAAATGAAAAATCAGACACGCGAGCTTACATATCACATGGTTGCTCTCATTTGAGAAATCTACCTTATAAATAAATTAAAGAATAAAATAAAAACAGAAAAATAGGAAACAGGAAATGAGAAGGGGACCAACAGATGGAGGGAGGGGAGAAAGAGGAGAAGGAAGGGGATGTAAAAAGAATGGAGACGCATTGTGCGCATGCACAACCCCCACGCAAACATGGACTAATAAAAACAACAATGAATTGAGTATCCGATCATCACCTGCTGAAAAGCTGAGGAGTCTCCGTTGCTTTGGGGTAACACTCATACCCCGCCATAAGCTGACCATTCAGCCTTTCCTACTGAGGCTCCTCCCGTTTACGCCCCAGAACACAACCCGCCACTTCCTGTCCGCTGTCCTTCCCCGGTGACCTCCTAGCCTGTCCAAGCCCTTTGCCCTCGGGTGTCCACTCTGGGTTCCCTTTTCCATCAGCCAGGGGAACCGCAGTCCCCTGCAGGGCACAAACCTGGCTCCCTGGTGGGGTCTGGTTTGGTTTCGGGGTGTGTGTGTGTGTTCATGGAGCTGGGATCAGAGCCAGGGTCTTGCTCACACCAGGCAAGCTCTCTGCCACGGGGCTACCTCTCATCCGTCCTGCAGGTCTTGCCTTCAGTGCCTGGGATATACTGGGCACCAAAGAAATGTTTTGGAAAGAACAAAGTCGACCAGGCGTGGTGGCACAAGCCTGGAATCCCAATACTCGGGAGGCTGAGGCAGGAGGATCACTGCGCATTTGAGGCCAGCCTGGCTTACAAAATGGGTTCAAGTCCAGCCTGAACTGCAGAGTGAAACCTAGTCTCAAAAAAGACAAAAAGCAGAAGAAAAAGAAGAAGAAGAAGAAGAAGAAGAAGAAGAAGAAGAAGAAGAAGAAGAAGAAGAAGAAGAAAGAAAAGAAACGAAAAAAGAAAGAAATCATCCAAGAATTGCACAACAGCAAGAGCTGGCTGCAAAACCAGGAAATGATTCCAAGCAGGAGGAATAGCCTTTCCACAGTGGGCGAAACGGAGCAGCCATCTGCTTCCGGCCTTCCTCTCGCTCCTGGGGTGCAGGCTTCCTGCAGATAGGGAGGGCTGGAAAGGAAGAGCAGGGGCTGCCGGGCAGCTGTGGAGCGACACGGGAGGGTGCCTCTCTGGCGGTCACACTCACAGAGACCAAGGTTCTTCTGCTGGAGGACGAGGAGGGAAAGGGCAGCCAGCAGTGGCAGCGGGGCGCTGGTCACCTGGGAGCGGGGCCAGGTCCTTCCCGTAGCCCAGGGGCCCTCTGACGGCTCCTCCAGCTTGTCCGGCACAATAGACTGGGGTAGCGGCCGAGGTCCACGGGGGACAGCGGAAGCAGGAATGCATCCGTGGGCTGGGCAGCGTGGAGGCCTAGAGTGCCGGGTTCTGAGTGGACAGACCTACGGGCCCTGGGAAACCAGGCCCAACTTGGGGGGTTGCTCTGCAGGTGTCTCCAGGTCCCCCAGGGCCTCATGGGTCGCAGGCGGGGCTTTGTTGGAGGAGGCTGGATTCGGGGCAGGGGTTACTGAACCCGTGCACCCATTGGTGCCGCACCACCCTGAGCCCGACGGCCGAGGCCGACTGTGGAAGGGGCAGGCAGGGACAGCTGCTGTCGCTGGCCGGCTGCTCGGCCAGGCTTCGGGCCGCCCTTCCTGGGAGCCAGCGACTGTGGGCCGGGGAGCCCTCCCCTCTGTAACTTTGGGTCTCAGCAACAAGAAAAGTAACCAGGACCCCGGTGGAGGCAGTCGAGGGTCCCCGGCCGGCAGGGAGGAGGCCCCTGAGCAGGAGGCGCCCGGGCACCGCAGAACCAGGTACAGGCGGTGGACTGGGAGGAGCCCCCTTCCCCAGGCACCGGCCGGGGGTTCCTCACCGGAGACGTCACCCCGGAACAGTGCTGTGATGTAGGGTTCATGTCAGTCGCTGGAGACGTTTTCGTTTTTCTTGCATTGAAGGAGGGACACGGGCAATGTCCTGTAGATAAGGATTCGTCTAGAAAGGTCTGCTGTTTTGTTTGTTTGTTTGTAACAGGGATGGAACTCAAAACCTCGCGCCTGCCAGGCACGCATTTAAGCCACTGAGCTAAATCTCTGGCCCTATTTTTTGAGACAGGGTCCCACTCTGCAGGTCAAGCTGACCTTGAACTCACTTTGTAGCCCAGGCTGGTCTTGAACTCACAACAATTCTTCTGCCTCAGCCTCCCGAGTGCTGGGATTAAAAGCATGCGCCACCATGCCTGGCTAGGGGCTGGTGATTTTGATGATCAGTATGGGCATTCCTCAAAAACTAAAGCTAGAGGGTCCATTCAACCCAGCTGTGCCCCTTCTAGGTATCTTCCCCAAACAGCAACATACCACTTCAAGATACACACGCTACGTTTATAGTGGCACAGCTTGGAATAGCCAAATCTTGGAAACAGCTCAGAAGTCCATCAATGGATGAATGGATAAAGAAAATGTGGTATTTATTCATTGATTTATTTTTGTTTTAGTATCGGGAATCGAAATCACGACCTTGCACTTGTCAAGCCGGCACCGTGCTGCTAGCAATATACCCAGTAAAAGTGTGATTTTTATATACAGTGGAGCACTAATCTGCCATGGGGATAAAGGAGACATTTTTACATAAATGGATGCACCTTGAAATTATAAGTGAAATAGATGACACACGTGTTTAAATATAACATTGTTTCTCTGGTGTGAGAAAGTGTAAATAAGGACCAAAATGTACATGGGAAATGGGAAGGGGAACAAGGGAAGAATGAGGGAGAAAGGAAGGAAGGGAAAAGAAAAGAAAACAGAAGGAAAAAATGGAAACAAAGCTTATGTAATTGAGGGGAAGAGGGGTTGAAGGGAGTGGAGGGGAATGGGGACAAAAGAAGAATCAAGATGTATCATGTACAGGAACAAATTTCCTATGATGAATGTGACCTTTATGTGTATCTAAAATGTACCAATAAAATTAATTTTAAAAACAAAAGAAAAATTTAACATTTGAAACCTTTTCCAAGACCTTTCTCCTTCCAGAAATAAATACAAACATACATACATACATACATACATCTGACTTCTTCCATGTTTGGTTTTGTTTTCAGACAGGGGCTCTGCTCTGTAATCAGGTTGGCCTGGAACTCTTGGCAATCTTCCTGCCTCAGCCTCCTGAGTGCTGTGACCACCCCCATTTTAGAAAATTCACGTTGACATATCTTGAGTTAGCCTGGGTGTGCTGGCACACACCTGTAATCCCAGCATTTGGGAGACTGAGACAGAAGTTCCATGAGTTTGAGGCCAGCCTGGGCCACATAGTGAGATCCTGCTTCAAGAAACAGAAGAAAGAAAGAAAAAAAAAAGAAAGAAAGAAAGGAAGGAAGGAAGAAAGAAGAAAGGAAGAAAGAAAAGGTCCGTGCCATGCACGGGCCACAGGGAGGACAACCAGACGCCAGCCCCTGCCAGTGCATGGGCTGGGAGACAAGAGCCAAGGTGCCACCCCCACCCCACCACCACCCTCCCCACCCCGTGAGTGACTGGCTGATGTGGAGAAACACAGGCTGAGATGATAGCTATTGAGGTAAAATACAACTTAATGCTTACAGTGTTTAGTGTTTTACTGACTTTGCAGGTCTAAAGCCAGTATAGTCCAATCATCTATTCAGAGGACAACAGTATGCAATGTAGCATCTATGGGGGATCTCCTTCTGAAGGTGGCGGCCACTGCTAATTCTCTGTTATCTTGTTTTGAAGTTCTGCATCATTTTCATTGTTTGGTTTGGTTTCATTCTGTTTTGATTTTATTATATGGATTTCACAGGCAACTATTTCAAAGATAGGATGTATTATGGTAGCCATTTTGGATTTCCCATTATCTTGTTTTGAAGTCCTGTATTGCATTCATTGTTTTGTTTTTATTAGTTCTATTCTGTTTTATTTTCCTATGTCTGATAGTATGGGCAGCTATTTTGAAGACAAGAAGCATTATGGTAGCTATTGTTGATTTCCTATTATCTTGTTTTGAAACCCTATGTCACTTACACTGTTTTGTTTTGATTGGCTTTATTCTGAATTATTTAGCTGGGTTTTGTTCTCTTTAAAATAAAAAAGAAAGCTGGGCGTGGTGGCGCATGCCTTTAATCCCAGCACTTGGGAGGCTGAGGTAAGAGGAGCCTTGTGAGTTCATGGGCTACAATGCGAGCGCAAGGCCGGCCTGAGCTACATAGTGCAACTCTGTCTCAAAACACTAGGGTCGGGAGTTTGGCTCAGTGGCTTAAGTGCCTGTCTGGCAGACGTGGGGTTGCAAGTTTGATCCCCAGTGCCACAAAAAAAATATAAAATAACAAGCAAAGAAAAACAAACATAAATTAATCTCCCAGTGTTTCCCAACCTCTGCTCTTCCCATCTGAGACTGCACACACCAAATCTTACTGTCTTCCAAACAACGACCCTCAAACATTTGAAGAAAGTCGGGACTTATCACTGGGAGCCTGCCCTTCCCGGCTCCCGTCCATCTGTGTCTTCTCAGATCTTGTCCAGCCCAGGGTGTGGCTCTCAGGGCCCCGCCTGGGAGACTCCTGGATCCAGACACTGCTCCTCCCGGGACAGAGGTGCCGTTAGGACGCACATCACTGTGTGGAGATAGAATGCACTGAGGGGTGATTTCACCCCAGGAGATAAAAGGAAGTCATTGAGCGGTGTTCCATATCACTTCAGTTTTGTAATAAAAATGATAAACTTGTACCATGTGTTATACAAATTGTTGGGGCAACTTTTCTGGGTGGTACAATTACAGAGGATATTTATCTTCTCGTAATGAGGGGAAAATATAGAAGCCAGGGCCCTGGAGTTTTTGTCTAATGGCCAAAGACCTTCGTCTCTGGACACCATCAAGTAGCCCCCTGGCCACCTCTCACTGGTGAAATCAACACAGGCAGCAGTGAGCCACAAGTGCCAGGAGCCCGCGTAGCCCAGAGTCGATTTCCTTCTTCACGTCCCAGAGAACTGGGGTCCCGATCGTGCCCACCCTTCTCACTCAGCCTAACCCCAAGTGCTGCCTGGACGGGTTCTCCCTTCCATGCTACAGAAGACGAGCTCTGCACCTCTGGCTTGGCCTGGACTGGGGACCAGCGTGCACCTCTCCCCCAGGGGTCATGCTTAGAAGGAACCATGGTGTCAATATTTTGCTTGCTCTTAAGCCAGGAAAATCACAGGCTGCATTAAAACAGAATGCCCAGGAGTTAGTCCTTTCATCATACCCAGGGCTTCCTTACTGGAGTGTAAGCTCTGTTCTGATTCACACTTTTGTAGACTGAAGGATTTTTCTCAAGAACGATGTCCAGCCCTCAGGAGGCTGAGGCAGGAGGGTCACCAAGAGTTTGAGGCCAGGTTGGGCTACATAGCAAGTTCAAGGCCAGCCTGAGCTACATAGAGAGACCTTGTCTAAAAAAAAAAAAAGACATCCTGTCTCAAAAACTACTTAATTAACTAATTAATAAAGTGTGACTCTGAGAAGTCATATGTAGTTGGATCTTTTTCATTGAACCTAACAGTCTTTGCCTTTTAATTGTAGAATGCGGTCCATTTTACTGTAACATAATGACTAGTATTACAGAGTTTATACTTCCACCTCACTGTTTGTTTTCTACTTATAGAATCTGTTTTCTCCTCACTGGTTTCTTTCAGACAAATCAGGAAAACCTTCAACTCTATTGTGTTTTCTGCTTTTGGTCTGTTTGTTTAGGATTTCAGGCTTTAGGTAGATGTGGTCTCTCAATCAGCGAAGTGTGTGGCCTGACTAAAACCTCACAGACGCCATGTTTTCTGGGGACATCCATCGGTCAGGGACAGCGAAGTGGGAAGGCCCTGGGGTATAAGCTCTGCCACAGAGCTGGCCCCGGGTGACCGAGGACAGTGCGGCTGGGACCAGCCTTACCTCACTCCCCAGAAGACGGCATCTCATCAGTGAGGACCACAGCTATGGTCCCTCCCTCACCCGAGACGTCTGAGTTCTGCTTGTTCCTAAAAAAAGCAATTTATTTAAGTGAAATTCATAACTTCAAAAAGGAACTAAATGTAATGTATGCAATTATGTTGACAGAAATGAATGGTAAAAAGCAAAAAATGGCAAGTGATGAGCAGTAAATGGAAAATATTGCTACAGAGCAGATGGAAATTGTGACAGGGTAGATGAACTTTGTTCAGAACAGATACCGCTAAATTTCAAAATGAAGTTATTTCCTCTGTCGTAAGAAAGCACAACTAGAGATCAAGAGTTCAGGAAATACATCCTGACAACCTGAAGAGGTAAAAACTTAGGAAAGAAACTGAAACGATTCTATAAACGAAAACTGAGAATTGAAAGTAACACAAAGAAACTTGGTGGTGCATGCCTGTAATCCCAGCATTGGAGAGACCAAGGCAGGAGAATCAGCATGAGTTTGAGGTCATTCTGAGCTACACAGAGTTCAAATCCAGCTTGAACGACATAGTGAAACCCTGTCACAAAGAATAAAAATGAAATAAAACCAAAAAAAAGCAGCAAAAATATATTCATGTAAGATCAATAAAACTGAAAAGAAAGAGAAAATACAGAAAGACAGAGAAAAATAAAAGAGAAAATATATACACACACAAAGATAAACACAGGATAAAGAAGATTTTGATAGACAGATTGTTAAAAAAATACTAAAAAAATAGATAGTAAAGAAATGTTTTCTTCCTAAACAAACTCACAGAGGATCACTGTGAGTTTGAGGCCATCCTGGGCTGCATAGTGAAACCCTGTCTCAAAAAAAAAAAAAGAAAAAAAGGTAAACAATAAAAACCATAAGAATTTCTGTGTTACAGCTAAAGCACTAATCAAAGAAAAATATTTAAACTTGTTCAACTATCCAAATATATAGAAAACCAAAATGCAATGAATAATTTTCACCAAAAATACATATTATCAAAATTGATCCAGAAAGGGGCCAAACCAGACAAACTCCCTTTCAAAAAATCCTGCGACCATGTGGTTTGAGAATGGAATCTACCAAAAGCATCAAAGGACAGACAACTCCATCATTACTTAAACTGTTTCAGAGTAAAAAGTGAAAGAAATCTCCCCAAATCTTTTTTGTGAAGTTAGCTTGTTAAAACAAAACTTCAACAATTGTAGCACAAAAAGCTGAGCCAGGTGGTACATGCCTGTAATCCCAACACTGAGAAGGTTGAGGCAGGAGGACTGTTGCAAGTTCAAAGGCAGCCTGGGCTACACAGAGACTCTGTATGTGTACATACATTACATATATATGTGTGTGTGTGTGTGTGTGTGTGTGTGTGTGTGTGTGTGTGTGTGTATGTGTGTGTGTAGATCAGAAAAAATAAAACTACAGAATAATGTAATTTAAGACTGATGAGGCAAGAATTCCAAGTGAAATACTACTAGGCAAATCTTACATGACCACTACAACATGACCATATGGCATGCAGTCAAAAAATTAAAGTATGTCAATATCTTGAAATCTATTAAAACAATCCACAATATTACAATATCAAAAAGAAAGACGTTGTTTCTATAGATTACAAAATGATTTAATAGCAGCCATTTTTTATCTTTTAAATACTATTAGTGAAAGTAAGACACGACTGCATCAAAACATGATCAAATAGAATAATAAATGTAGCCTCATGCTTGACAGAGAATGTTTGAAACATTGTAATTTAAATCAGAAACAAGATGAAGGAGTCTTGTGTCATAACCAGGACTTGAGAATTTTCTAAGGGTACTGGTTTTTGTAATTTTTATATGCAAATGATGTTGTTTACATAGAAAACCCAAGAGAATGAAGTGAAAAAATATTACAAATAGCAAGAAAATACTGTGACACAGCTGGGTAAAAATTAATACAAATAAATCAAAGAAAGGTAGCTTGTTAGTAAAAAATCCCTTCCTAAACTGAAACAAGTAGTAATGAAATTTTATTTACCACAAAATGTGCCAAATCTAGGCGTGGTGATGCATGCCTGTAATCCAGCTCTGGGGAGGCTGAGACAAGAAGATTGCTGCAAATTTGAGGCCACTCTGAACTACACAGCAAGACCCCATCTCAAAAAACAAAATGAAAAAATGTGCAAGGTTTACATAAATGTTAAAATGCTAGAAAGTCTATAATGTATTTGATAATAGGTACACTTAATAATATTAAATCTTCCCCAAATTATATATATTATATATATATATATGTGTGTGTATAATTTTTAAACCATTTTATAATTTCACAAATTATTTCTAAAATTTAGATGGAAGGCGTTATCATTATCCAAAACAATAAAATTCTCAAAAGAAGAGTAATAAAGGGCCAGGCATGGTGGTATGGACCCATAATCCCAGCACTTGGGAGGCTGAGACAGGAGGATCACTGACAGTTAGAGGCCAGCCTGGCCACATAGTGAACTCAGGTCAGCCTGAACTACATAATGAGACCTTGTCTCAAAAATAAAAACAAAAACAAAAACAAACAATAGAGTACTAAAGATTTACTCATGTACCACATATTAAAATATTCTACAAAACTAAAATAATAAAGAATGAGAAATGAGTGCATGAAAAAGACAGATGTAACAGAGTAGATTAGTCCAGAACTATACACATAGGAATTATTTATATCTAATAAAAGGACATTTTAAAGTCGTGGGAAGAAAATGAGTTACTCATTAATGATGTTGGCACAACAGAACAGCCATATGGATAAAAATAAAGTTGGATTTTACAACAAAATTAATTATTAATGGATAAAAATTTTTGAGGTAAAAATTAACCTTGTAAGTGTTAGAGGAAAATATAAAGAATCTTTAAGTATATTTTGAGTGGAGAAGGCCTTTCTAAATATACCATAAGCCAGGCATGATGGCACATGCCTGTAACCCCAGGACTCAGGAGTCTGAAGTAGGATTGCCAGGGGTTCAAGACCAGCCTGAATGACCTAGCAAGACCCTGACTCCAAAAAATAAACAAATAAATAAATAAATAAGCCATAAACCCCTGAAACCATAAAAATAATATTGACAAAATGCATTACACAGTATTTGACAATATAAGGCCCCTGCTCTAGTTTGGATCTGGAAAATCTCCCAAAAGCCCATGTGCTAAAGGTTTGGTCACCAGCCTATGGTGCTATAGGGAGGTAGAGAACCTTTATGAGGTGGAGCCTAATGGTAGAAAGTAGGTTATTGGGGGCGTGTTCTGGAAGTGGTTATCAGGATCTGCTCCCTTCTCTCTTTCTTTGGTTCCTGGCTGCCCTGAGGGGAGCAACCTCTCTTGCCATACACTCCTGCCATGATGTTCTGTGTTGCCAGACGCACAATGTCAAATGACTAAGTGACCTCTGAAACTGTGAGCCAAAATGAATCTGGCTTCCTTTTAAGTTAATTATCTCAAGTATTTTGTGACAATGATAGAAAGCTGACTAACATTACCCCAAACACCATAAAAATACTCACACTCATTTAAGGTCTCATGTAACACCAGTATCCATTGCAGCACTGTTTATTGTAGCAGAGTTGGAAAAGTCTAAAAGTTCTAATGAAGTATATTTTGGTATACCCCTAAAATACAACACCCATATTAATGACAATAAGGCAGCTCCTATATGCTGGGATAGTAATATGGAAAGACTTCCAAACCAGATTAAGTGAAGAAAAATCCACAGCACACGCCACCATTTGTGTGAAAAGCTAGAAGAAAGAACTTAGATGCACACACTTTCATTTCCAAAGATTACTTCTGGGAGACTGACCAGAATCCAGCAGGAGTAGCAGTTTTGGGGAGGGGACCTGGCTGAAGGTCCCTCTGGCTGAAGCACAAAGGTAAGAAGATTTAACCTGCATTCCCTCTGCACCCCGTTTCCCAACTCGTGTCGTGTGTTGGTATTGCCAACATGGTCCTTGTCCATTGGGGCTGCTATAACAAAATGTCACAGATGCAGTGGCTTACAGGCAGTAAAAGGGACCTCTCACAGGCCTGAAGGCAGTGAATTCCAAGACCAGAGTGTCAGCAGATTCTGGCACTGGTGAGGGCCTGCTTTCTGGTTCACAGATGACGACCCCTGCTGTAAAATCAGTGAAAGGACAAAATAGTCTCCTCCAATCTATGTCACTGTGTGTTGGAGAGAAGAGAGAAAGCAAGCCTTCACATGTCTTTTTTTTTAAAAGAAGGTCTCTCTGTGCAGTTCAGGCTGGCCTTGAACTCACTACATAGCCCAGGCTGGCCTCAAATTCACAGTAATCCTCCTGCTTCAGTCTGCCAAGTGCTTAAGATTGCAGGTGTGCACCACCATATCCAGCTCCACATGTCTTATTATAAAGGCATTAATCCCATTAATGAGGGCTCTATTGTCCTGTTGTAATCTTTTTTTGTTTTTGTTTTTGTTTTTGTTTTTGTTTGGTACTGGGGATTGAACTCATGACCTCACGCCTACCAGGAAGGCGCTTACACCACTGAGCTAAATCCCCAGTCAGGCTTTTCTTTAAATTGTTAAGTTTCCCATTCTGGAGTTTGGGCTGGAATTTGGGATCCTCTGATCCTTCTGCCTCAGCCACTCAGACTGTTGGGATTCCAGTCATGTGTCACCACATCTGGCCACTAATCACCTCTTAATGGTCTACCTCCTAATATCATCACACTGAGGGCTAGGTTTCAACATATGAATTTTGGAAGGACACAAGCATTCAGGTCATGGCACACCCTAAAAATACTTAAAAGAAAGAAAGGAGTGTGGACATTGGTAGTGGTAGTTTAAGCAGGGGAGAAAAGAAACAACCACATGAGAATTTAACCTGAAGCACTGGCAGTATGGTGATAGTCGAATTGGACAGGCTTGGAGAAGTTATTTGGTGATTACCTTTTCCCATTTAACTTTGGGTGTCAGATATTTCGTCTGAGCAATGAGAAGAGTAACTAACACAGAACTTGGTGCCTGAGAAGTGGGGTCGTTGCTGGGGGTATCCTTGATCATATGGTTCAGAGGCCTTTGGGAATGCCTTGTAGGAAGAGTTTGGAAAGGTGCAGAGATGCCAGAGAAAGTAGAGCTGGAAAACCTTACACTGTATGGGAGATTCTCGTCAGAGCTCAGAAGACCAGAAGGCTGATAGAAATCCTATAGGTAAAGACCAAGCTCAGGCGGTTTCTGCTGGGGAGAAGGACTGCATTGCCTGTAGGGCTCCAGACAATGTGTGTTATGCCTTGGCAGAAAGTTTGCCTGCAAACTTGGCTGAGACCAAGATTAAGGGCAGCAGACTAATTAATCTGGCAGAAGAAATTTCAAGGTAGGTGAATGTTGACATAGTGGCATGACTACTGATGGGTAATTTTAGCCAGATTTATATTGAGAAGGAAAAGAAGAATAGAAAAAATGGCCTGATGGCATCACACGTAGCAACAAGTCTCCACCCTCTGCAGTCTCAAAATCGCAAAAGTGAAAGACTTTACTTTGAGGAGAAAGTCACAGAGAACCATATTTCAAAATGACCATGACCTAGAGAATTCATTCCTTGGAATTGGATTGAGAGTGCTCATCTATCCAGGCCAATTTCTTTCCCAAGAAAGAGGGAAGCTGGCAGCAGACTTTGGCATCATCCAGGTGGCACTGTTTTTATGTACATGCAGAATGGAAGAGTTGTGGGTACAGGAAGGCTTCCACCCAGATCTCAGCCGGCCCGGGAGGCCCAGCAGTGTGCACATGAGAAGGCAGTGTATAAAGCCGTGAGCGTGTATCCAAAGGTGCAGTGGAGACCTCAGAAGTTTGGAGAAGTCAAGAATGTGGATCATTTGGGGAAAACTGCAAGGAAAGAGCAGAGAGAGAGAGAGGCCATAGGAGCTACAACCACCAGGACTACAGTAGGGTTGGAACCACTGAATCCCTTTGAAGTTGACGTCTTGTCACAGATTGCCTCAGATGCTGCACTAGAAGCTACAAGACTTAATGTTTGCCCCACTAGGTTTGAACATGCATTGGTCCCATTCCTTTGTATTTCCTTGTTTGTAACTTTGGGAATTGAAAATGTCTATCTTGTGCCATTGAAGGCTGGAAGTGTTTAACTTTCTTTTTTATGTGTACAGGGGCTGACAGTTAAGAGTTTGCCTTAAATCTCAAAGGAAACTTGGGTCTTAGACTTTTCAGCAATGCTTAAACTGTTAGGACTTTGGCAACTCTTAGAAATAGAATAAATGCCTTTTGCATAAAGGAATGTAGATGAGTCTTTTGAGGCCCAGTGCTAGAATGTTATAGTTTGTGTCTAAATGCCCCCTCAAAACCTCCTGCAATCGGCCGGGCATGGTGGCGCACGCTTTTAATCCCAGCACTCGGGAGGCTGAGGTAGGAGAAGCGTAGTGAGTTCAAGGCCTGCCTGGGCTACAATGCAAGTGCAAGGCCGGCCTGAACTACACAGTGTGACCCTGCCTCAAAAAACTAGGGCTGGGAGTTTGGCTCAGTGGCGTAAGTGCCTGTCTGGCAGGCCTGAGGCTGTGAATTCGATCCCTGGTGCAAAAAAAAAAAAAAAAAACTCCTGCAATCATGGAGGTGGGCTTCTAGAGTTCGTGATTGATCCATGGTCCAATGCTGAGATTAAGCATGTGAGTGCCACACCCACCCCAGGGCAAGTAGCCTGCATACAATATAAGGGACTGAAATAGTCTTTTTTCTCTCTCCCTCCTCCATTCCCTCCCTCCCTCCTCTCCTTTTCTGCCTTTTCCCCTCTGTCTTGTTGCTTTTGCTGTCTTGTGCTGCCATGAACTGTTGCCCCTCTGTCATGAGTCACCCTGCCTTGGAGTCAGCCAATTATGGACTGAAACCTCTACAAACTGTGAGCTAAATAAACCTTTCCTCCTTTAACTTTGTGTGCTGGGTATTTTGTCTCAGCAATGAGAAAAACGAAGAGAGGCATTGTTCCTATCTTGCTCTTCTTGCCCAGGATTGCTTTTGCTATTATAGGTCTCTTCTGATTTCATATGAATTTCAGGATTTTTTTTTCTCTAGTTCTGTGAAGGAAGCTGTTGGCATTTAATTGAGATTGCATTAAACTTACACATCATTTTTGAAATTACAGCCATCTTGACTACATCGGTTCTGCCTATCCAGGAAGGGAGGATGTCTTTCCATTTTCTGATGTCCTCTTTGATCTTAAAGGAGAAATTGTTAAGGTCACTAGGTAGGGCTATTTCCTGAGCCAAGAAACAATGAAAGGATTAGAGTTAGTGAAGGGATTATTTTGAATTCATTTTCAATCTTCTGAGTTCGATCCAAATGGAAATGTTGAGTAGAAAGTTGCGTGTGCTAGATAAGTTTCTAAATTTTTCTGTGTCAGAATGACTTTTGAAGTCACTGACACAAATAAGAGAAGCGTGAAGAGAAAGAGAACCTAGGATAAATCCTGAGGAATCTCAACATTTGAAGGTCCAGTGATGGTGGGGAGGGACTTGGTCAAAGATTCTCTTAAATGTTTTGAACATATGTGATATCAGTTGAGAAAAATGTCTTCTCTGAAGTAAAGAATGTGAGGCGAAGTGATACTTACCAAACCAAACTACTGGTGTAGACCTGGGCTTTCTGACGCTCTCGGCAGACCTGTGCCCAAGGTTGATCTCACAACTGGGGGTCCGCTATGGTCTGTTGAGGACAACTTGGAGGTGGTCGCCATTCCTGGTCCATACACCTCTCTGAGAATCCACTTCCACGCTTCCGCCAGCCTCTGGGTGGTACCATTTTTCCTACGGTCACTGTTGGGGTTCATCCTTCGTCCGGTTCACGACCTCGGCCACAGCTGGAGCCTACCCCTGACTCCTGTCAGCCTTCCTGCATCCAGAGGTTTTCTCTGTCCTAGTAAGCCTGCAAAAGGTCTCTTCTGAAAACACAATTTTTTTTAACCAAATTGAGACCCAGTTCAAAAATCACTGATTCTTTTCTGTGAACACGAAAGCCTCAAATCTTTAGATTGTGACGTTTATGGTCAGCACCCACATTTTTAGCAACACCCCTCTTCTTTCTTTAAACAACCAACTTTTAGTGCTGGTCCAACCACTGACTGTGGCTGCAGCCAAAATCTACCTAGTAATTTCTCAGTCCTGTCTGTTTTTCACAAGGCTGCCTTTTCTACCTGGAAAAAAACTCTGGCAAACGTGCACTTCTACCCATCTTTTAAGGTCACATTCAAGTCCTAAACCTTTTGTAAGAACTTTTTCAACCCTCTCTAGTCAGGTCATTTCTCAATGACATAAGACAGTCCTTGTATCAATTTGGTTTATAATCTGCAACATCCATGTTAATTTCACCACAAACCCATTCAGGATGAGACACCTGTCGCATACCCTTTCCAGACTTTTGCCCAAGGCAGTACCGCGCTCCTGCACTATAAGACTTCAAATGGGTTCGATCAGCTAGCTAAACACTTTTCACAAATATGATTTAAACATATACAAATACAACAGCATTGCCTCATGCTTCCTAATCTTGGCAAATTACACTATATTCTAGTCATCATTCCTAATACAAAGCAATTCATTACAGTTGTTGATCAAAGAATCTGAATTTTGTCAGTTTTACTGGGACGTCTCTTGAGGAAGGAAAAAAAAGAGCTTTATATCTTAAGGTGGCAATTTGAGATTTCTCGTGTCCTACCAAGTTAGTACCGCAGACTCACCGGCTCCACTATCAGGTGTTAATGTGTTGCTTCGCCCACTAAACTTAAATACTTGTTTTAAATGTTTCGGTAAAAGGGGTAATGAATTTTTCCCTCAGCATCTGAGAAGTACTCCATCCTTACACTGGTAAGCTGTCATTAGTAAATATGAAAGAAAGTTTTAGTTCTGGCTGCTACTACAAAAATATCACAGACTAGGTGGCAGGAAGCACAGAAATTAATTGTTTTTACAGTTCTGAAGGCTAAAAAGTCCCCAGTCTAGGTGACCATTAATTGGGTAGCTTGCTTCTTAAAAAGCAGCTCATCAAGCCGGGCGTGGTGGCGCACGCCTTTAATCCCAGCACTCGGGAGGCTGAGGTAGGCGGAGCGTTGTGAGTTTGAGGCCGGCTTGGGCTACAACACCAGCACAAGGCCGGCCTGAGCTACATAGTGTGACCCTGCCTCAAAAAATCAGGGCCAGGAGTTTGGCTCAGTGCCTTAAGCGCCTGCCCTGGCAGGTGCAAGGTTTTGAGTTCAATCCCCGGTGCCACAAAAAAAAAAAAAAAAAAAAAAAAAAAAAGCAGCTCATCAACTAAACGTCACCGGGCTCAGGATTGCCGGCTTCGCCTTCCCAAGTTGGGTTCCAGGTTCCTCTGATGATGTTGAACAAAGAATTGAATGAAAGGAGCACAAAGCAGTGACAAAGGTTTATTCGAGAAAGTAAAAGTAAAGAGTAAGAAACAAACAGGCTCTGCAGAGCAAGCCTGGGCCAAATAAAGAGAAAAAGAGGGAAATAGCAAGGATAAAAGTACGCACCGTGTCTGGGAAGCACAGTGTGGGCTACCGCAAAAAGCTGTGACAGCCCTGGCTCCTCATGATTGCCTTTCTTTTATGCTGTCCAAATCTCGAGGAAACACAAGAGAACTTCCACACGCGGGCCCTGGGAGGCAGCGCTGGGATCCCTCGCCTCAGGCTGTCATCGGGCCCAGTGGCTCTGAACCTGCTCGAGTTCTCTGGAGATGTCCACATGGAGGGCTACGGGAACTGCTCTGTGCACATGTCCAGGATCTGGTGGTGAATGGGTCACCCCCAGCCAGCTCTGCCACACCCTAAGCTCCTAGCTCAGCAGGAGATCTGGTGTCTGGTGAGGGCCTCCCTCCTGCTGTGAGCATGGCCAGCTTTTTATTATATTCTCCTATGGCAGAGAGCAGAGAGAAACTAGATCTCTAACATCTTTTCATAAGGGCACCAATGCCACTACTAATCCTATGCATGAATCTCCACCCTCCTGATCTTTTTTCTGGGCTATCCTTGTATCTTCGAGACAGGGTCTTGTTATGTAGTTCAGGCTGGCCTTGAACTCCTGGCAATCCTCCTGCCCCAGCCTCCTGCATGCTGAGATACAGGTGTGCGCCGCCGTGCCTAGCTCTGCTCTCCTAATCTTATCACCTTCCGAAGGTACAGTCTCCTTTCTTTCTTCTTTTTTCTTTCTTTCTTTCTTTCTTTCTTTCTTATATCAGACAAAATAACTAGTAACAAAAATGGATGATTGAAACAGACTAACACGTAACCCAGATTATGGAATAGATAAGGACTTTAAAGATAACTAGAATAGTGTGTAAAAGTAAATGAGTGCAAAATGGGTAAAAAATAAAGAATTGCATATAAAATTGAATTTAAGAACAGAATCTATAAAAAGAAACATTCTTAGACCAAAAACACAATGATTAAAATTAAGAATTTACCAAAAGAATTGAACAGATAACTGAATATAACAAAAGATAGAAATAATAAGTGGAAGCACTCGTGTAAGGTCTTACACTGCGTGTCAGCAGAAAAATATTGAAACTGAAGCTTAGTAAGGAAAATACCAGATCTAGGTATAGTGGCACATGCCTATAGTCCCAGCACTCAGGAGGCTGAGTCAGGAGAATTGCTGTGAGTTCAAGGCCAGCCTGAGATACATAGCAAGACCCTGTCTCTAAAAAACAAACAAAACCAAACAAACTCAAACTCTGAATAAAACAAACAAACGAACAAATCAACAAAAAGAAAAATACCAGAACTTACCATAAGACATTTGTGGGATATAGTATAGCAAAAGGTGTCACAAATGAAAACTGGAGTCCCAAATGGAAAGAAAAGAGAAACTAGCACAGAAACCATATCTGAAAAGATAATATTTGAAAATGACAGACTCAAACTACAAATCCAAGAAGCTCAGCAAACCTCAAGCAAAATAAATACAAAGGAATTAATCTTTTTTATATTAAATTTACATGTAAACACAAATATGGCCATCTTTTCCAACACTGTAAAACAAATTAAGTTCAAGAAGCAAGATACCACTGTATATAATGTAATTTTAAATAATTATAAATAAATATTAAATATACAAACATAATATATAGTAATGTTAGCAACTATAAACATTATATATAAATATAATATGATATATAATATACATATTTATATATAAATTCATTGAGATTTTTTTTTTAAAGTTTGTGTACTTTATTATACATAAATTAAACTTCAATCACATGGCATGGTGGTGCACACCTGTAAGTCCAGCACTTGGGAGGCTGAGGCAGGAGGATCCCTGCAAGTTCAAGGCCAACTTGGGCTACAAAGTGATTTCAAGGTCAGCCTGAACTGCATAGTGAGATGCTGTCTCAAACGAAAGACAAAAAAAAATTAAACTTCAATAAAAAATAAACAAAAAAAAGAAAAATATTGTATCCACAGAACAAGAATGGGATACAAAAAAAAAAAAAAATTC
The DNA here is from genome assembly GCA_004363535.1 of Dasyprocta punctata. NCBI lineage: Eukaryota > Metazoa > Chordata > Mammalia > Rodentia > Dasyproctidae > Dasyprocta > Dasyprocta punctata. The sequence continues at coordinate 3,854 of RJWM01005174.1, read as the reverse complement.
CGAAAATGGTACATATTGGAGGAAAAGACAGCTTTTTCAAAGAAAAAAACATGAGTATAAATCTAAACAAATAGCAGAAATAAAAAAAAAGGCTGAGAGATTATGTTTAAGATATTTCTTTAAATGTAGAAAGATAGCTATGATTCTCCAGAGAAAAAAACAGCAACATTAGATGGTCACTGTGGAAGCTCAATCTCTAGCTGACGAGAGTCCCAGAAAGGTAGACCAATGTAAAAGGAAAAGAGGACTCATTCAACCAGTAAAGTAGCTCAATAGATTTTCCCAGAATCAAAGAATATGTTTCTCCGAATGAAAAATTCCACTGAGCGTCCAGCAGTTTGAATGAGAGAGAACAACATCAAAGAATATCGTGTCATTTCAGGACATCAGATAGAAGAAACTATCCCAAGAATTTTTAGAAAGAGAAAGTGGGTCACCCACAAAGGGGTCAGGAGTTGGAATGGATTCCGACTTCTCAACAAGTGACTGATAGTAAGAAGCAAAGCAAGCCTGGGATCCGGGAACCAGAGGACCCAGGACAGGCAGGAAGCAACGGGGACACCAGACCTGCGGAGATGAAAGCCAGCTCATAGCTGGGAAGCAAGCCGATGAGGACGCGGTCCTGAGAGCAGGCGGCCAGAGGGCCGCACAAGTGGGCTTTGTTAAAAGAGAGCAGAGTGGGCTCTCAAAGAACTTGTATTCATAAGCGATGAATCATTTCACAATAGCTCATAAAAATGAAAGCAATGGCAAGAGTAAAGCAATTAATTAATGAAGTCCTGGTTAAAAAAAATAGTAGGTTTTATCCAGGTGTGTTGGTGCACTACTGTAATCCCAGCATTCAGGAGGCTGAGGCAGGAGGATCACCACGAGTTTGAGGCCAGCCTGGGCTACATAGTGAGTTCAAGGCCCGCCTGAACTGCATAGCAAGACACTTTCTCAAAAACAAAACAAAACAAAACAAAAAAACACACAACAACAACAACAACAAAAAACCAAATGTTCATTCTAGTAGGCTCTTTTGTTAATCAACATATAGTCCTACATGTTAACAATAAAAATGTTGAATATGGAGCTCAACACAAAATTTTACATAATATTGAGAGGAAAGAGTGAAAATAAATAAGGGATAAAAACAACTAAAATTGTCACCTGATACAATAGAAAATTATCAAACATACCTAAAATTAAGCCTTAACAAATAGCAGTATTTGTGTTTATACTGAAATTTGGAAGTAAATTTAAATATGAAAGAAGTTACCTCAGATAACAGGAAAAGAGCAGAACTAGGAGATCACATTTTTTTGTGATGAGACTCTGTGTGCTATGTTTTTTTCCTATTATGTTGAAAATTTTCACATGTATATAAAAGTTAAAGAGTAGCAGAATGACTATCCATGCACCATGGACCTGGAGTCACATAAGCTTTATCTTAGCCTCTTTTCTTTCTGAATGGTTTGAAGAATTGAGGACATCACAATGCTTCATTGATAAACACTCCACCGGATGTACTGAGAACAAAGAACAGACCATCGCATTGAAGAGAATTCACAATAATCCCTTCTGATCACATGATGTAGAGTCCACAACCAAATTTCCTCAATGAACTCCTACTGGGCCTATTGTATCTTTTTTCCCCATCCAGAATTTAAATAAGTTTCATATTAATTTGGCTCTTCTGTTGTTTTTTTTTGTTTTGTTTTTGTTTTTGAGATGGTGAGGATTGAACCCAGGGTCTTTGCACTGAGCTATATCACAACCCCTTTTAAAGTTGTTTTAAATTTTGAGTCAGGGGCTTGCCAAATTGTTAAATTACCCTGCTTCAGCCTCCCAGAGTACTGAGATTACAGGCATGTGCCACCACTCCTGGCTTGAACTCTTAAAATATAAAAATATCTCTGCTCTATCAGGTCTTTTATGTTTTTCATATTGGCTTTTATTACTTTTTAAAATTTTATTTTAAAGAGAACAAAGTCAAACAAAATAGAACAGTGAAAGTGATACAGGATTTCAAAACAGGATAATAGGAAATCAACAATTGCTACCATAATACCTCTTGTTATCTTCAAAATTGCTGCCCACATCATCAGAGGTAATAAAATCAAACAAAACAGAGCAGAATAAAGCCAATCAAAACAACACATTGGAGAAAATAAAACAATAAAATGGAACAAAACAAAACAGTGAGAACAATACTGGATTTCAAAAACAAAACAGAAAGAAATCCCCCTTAGTTGCTACACTGCATATTGTTAGCCTCTAAATAGATGCTCAGACTACCTGCTTTAGGCCTGCAAAGTCAATCAAACAATAAAAAAATTAAATTATTTTTATACCTCTGTTGCTATCAACTCAGCCTGTGATCCTCCAAAGCACCTGGTTGGGTACCGCGGGTTGCGGGCGCTGTTCTTGTTTCCCAGACTGCCCACCAGCTGGCTCACAGGGAGGCAAACTGGCTTCTTGTTTGTCTTCCTGGCCCCACATGGCCATCACGGGCTCAAGGAAGGAGGTGGGTGTTAGGCTTGATACATTGTGTCAACTTTAGAAGTTTAACTAAGAGACTCAGCAGGGAGCCAGGATCCTTACTTTGTAAACATCCTCAGCCAGTGCAAGAGGAGGGCACAGAGGTGCTGTGAGTGCTAAGCCGGCCCTGGGGGTGGGGTGCCTGCTTACAGTATAAGGGAGGAGAAGAGGTTTGCTCTTCCCTCCTTTTGCTCTGGCTGCTGCCATCAAGTGTTGCCTGGGTGCCATGCCACCCTGCCTTGGAGCCAGCTGATTATGGACTGAAACCTCTACAAGCTGTAAGCTAAGTAAACCTTTGCTCTCTTAATTTTGGTTGTTGAGTATTTTGACTTAGCAAGGTGAGAAAAGTAACCAAGACAGACAGATTGCAGTGTCTTTTATTTTTTATTACTACATGATACTGGATTTTTTTTCCAAAGCAGGAATTTAGTCTTGTAGAATGTCTCTTGTGCTAGATGTTTCCTCATGGTTAGATTCCTATTTTTATTCCTAGATGCATGTATCATTTGGTGCTTACTAGAGAAACAGCTATAATACAAAACAGAGAAATACAGAATTTACAGATTGGCTTACAGTGGCTCCCCAGAGTCAGGGGTGCTGGAGCTCCGTGTACTGTCCGGTTTGAGTCCGTGTCAGGAGGCTGAAGTCTGCACAGAAGCCAGGAGACGATGTCTCAGGTGAAGGCAAAGACTGGAGCTCCTCCAAAGAAGGAAGCCCGCCTCCTTTCTTCATTCCGCGTTTACCCCATTCTGGTGACAATCCTTGCTAGAGTGGGTCTCCCACAGGAAGAGTGATCCTGAGCCAATGTAGTGGGCATTTCTTATTCAAATGACACAACCAATTAGCTATCACAATGCACATAGAACTTTAATAAAGAAAATGAGTGTTTTGTTTTGTTTTGTTTCTGGTACCAGGAATCAAACTCAAGACCTCACACTTGCCAGGTAGGCATTGTGGCACTGAGCTACAGCCCCTCCCGAAAGTGGGGTTTTTGTTTGTTTTGTAGTAACTGGGAATTGAACTCAGGGTCTTCACACTGAGCTGCATCCTCAGCCCTGTTCTATTTTTTATTTTGAGGCAGTCAGGCAGGCAATTAGGATGTCGCAAAGCGACTGGCAAGTGGGCATGACCTGTCCATCACAGAGATCCAGGACTCCTGCATGGAAGAGAGGCCACGCTCTGCACCTGGGACAGATCAGGGAATTCTGTCTTCACTTCCTCTGACACAAGATCAAGCAGGTTTGTGACAGGGCGGCCTAGGTCTGATGTCAGAGTGGAGATACAAAGAGGGTGGCTACGTGTCTGGTGGTCTGAGCAGCTGAGAGGCTAAC
>RJWM01005173.1:0-94364 GCA_004363535.1 Dasyprocta punctata | reverse complement strand
CCCTCAGGAAACCTGTGGGGTCTCAAGACAGTAAAGTTAGCCCTGGGGTCTGAGAATATCTTTATCTGCACTTACTACAGCACTCTACAGGTGTGCTTTTTTCTCCTAGCTTATACGCGTGCCTTTTCACTCAAGTTTCCTTGACCTCGCCAGTGGGATCAGTCTCCAAACTTCCATTGACCCCTCTCACCGCTCTCCACCATTCTGCCAACAATACTATCTTCTATTGTATTTCTTGTTGCTTCTGCATCTTTGCAAGTGATGAAGAAATGTTTCTATGTCCAGGCATAGTGCTTTGGATTGAAAGAGGTATATCCTATGGAATTTGGTGTTTTTCTTCTGCCAGGCTCTAACCTCTTGCCACTAAACTGGAATTAGAAAGGCAACTCCCTTCCCTGAATGGTCACAACCATCTGTGGTATGCTATAAATCTCTTTCTGTTCACAACTCATCTGGTTCTGCTGCTCTGGGACTCCTGGATTCCAACATATGAATGTAGCAAGACTTTCCCACTTCAGATGACCACAAGACTGGGTGGGGAGCAAGAGGAAGAGAGAGGCAATGGCAGACTAATTTTAAATTTGGCTGACATAACTTATGAAGGAGGGGGTGATACTGTCCTGTGCTATGGTTTCTCTCATCTTTACTGGCTGTTCATAGTTAAATAAAATAGAGTTGGTGTGCTTAAGAATTCCATTCTATTTTTCAACTTGAATAGACTTTAGCTTTTCTTCAAAATAAGTCTTTTGGTGGTTAAGGTCATGTTGAAGAGGAACAAAAAAATGAAACATAATGATTCAAACTTCTCAATTTCAAAGCTTATTATAAAACTATAGTAATCAAAACAGTGTGGAACTGGCATAAACATAGACATTTTAGGTCAGTTAAATAAAATAGAAAGCTTAAAAGATAAACTCTTGTATCTATGTGGTCAAATGACTTTTAAGATGTTTCCTACCATTCAACAGGGAAAAGGCAACCTTTTCAATAAAAGGTCCTGGGAATTGAATATCCATGTTGTAAAAAAGGAAATTGAATAATTACTTTACAAAGTGTATAGGCATTAACTCAAAACAAATCAAAGATTTCAGTATAATGGCTAACACTATAAAACTCTTAGAAGAAAACATGGGAGAAATCTTAGTGACAACGAATTTAGCTGTGATTTCTTGAACAGGACATCAAGACCAAGACACCAAAAGGGGAAAAAAGCAGACAAGTTGAACAACATCAATATTTTTTGTAACTTCTATGCACCAAAGGACACATTTAGAAAAGTGAAATGTAACTCTGAGAATGGGAAAAACATTTGCAAGTGGTATGTGTGATAAGAAGTTAGTGTTCAAAATATTTTAGAACCCTTATAACTAAAGAACAACAAAAACAAATAACCCAGTGTGAAAGTGGATAAAAAACTTGTAGAGATGCTTTTCCAAAGAAGAGATGCAAATGGTTAACAAGCCTATGAAAGAAGGTTGAATATCACTAATCATCAAGGAAATTAGCAAACAAAAATTATAAACTTCATTAAAACAGTCACTTTGATGAAAAAAGCAAAAATAGGAACTAACAAGTGTTAACGAGGATTTGGAGAAATGGAAACTTTAAACACTGTTGGTGAGAATGTAACATGGTGAAATCACCATGAAAAACAGTGTGATGGTTCCCCAAAAAGTAAAAGCAGTAGAACTGTATGGGTAAGAAATTTTGCTGCAAGGGGTGTATCCAGAAAAATAGAAAGCAAGATCTGAGATAGATAAGTGTACATCTATATTTGTAGCACAACTACTATAGTCCCAATAGTTGTAATGTAGAAGCAACATCTATAGTTGAATAGGGAAATGTGGTATACACATACAATTAAAATATTATTTCCCCTTTAAAAGTAGGAAAATCTGACACATGGTACATTAGGGATGAACTATGCCAAGTGAAATAAGCCAGACAAGACCAGGCAAACATTGTATGATTCCACTTATATGAGGTATCTAGAGTAGTCACTTTCATAGAAAAAGAAAATAAAAGGTTGACTTTCTGGGGACTGATGGAGGGGAAAATAAAGTTATTGTTAATTGATGATTGTAGTTTCAGTTCTGCAAGATGAAAAAGTTTTGATTTCCCAACAACATGAATATATTTAACACTATTGAATTACACATTTAAAATGGTTTTGATGGCAACTTATCTTATGTATATTTCGGTTTCATTAAAAAACTTAAAAGCATCTTTTATTGAAAGCAACAATTGCAGTCATTTCTCAACCAGGTCCAGTTCTAATCCTGGCCTTGTTACTAACACGAAGCAAGTGGCCACTAGCCTGGCCCCATTCCCTCATTTGTTCGTGTACAGTGTACATTTCCTCACCAGACTGCTGAGGGTTAAAGGACATCATTATTTGTACAGTATCTAGTATATAGAAAGCACTTAGTAAATGTTGGCTGTCTTTACTTACATATTCCTCAACACACACTGGTAAGAGCCAGTCATCTTGCAAAGGAAATGAGGCTACGTGAGGGTCTTTAATCTCTTGTCAAGAACCAGCAATATGAACTTTTGGGTCCTTTCTTCTGTGTTTATGGATTTGGTGTGAGGGTCAAAGCGCATTCTATAGGCCAGCTATGTTTTAAGGCTGTTTCTGATACTTCTTAGGGGTTCTCTTAAATTATGTGACTGACAGGGAGGAATCAGTCTTCTAACACAGGTTTGTCTGAGAAAGATGTCCTGTTCTTGTTCTCCACCAGGGATGGGTACTGGGCGGGGGGACACAATTATTTAAATATATTCCCAATATACTTCCATTGCTTTCCACAGCCAATATTTCCCAACACATCTCAGAAGTTTTTGTATGCTGTGTATTTTGTTGGAAAATTAGTGCTTTCCCAGAAAAGTTAAGTTTCTTTTCTAAATACTCACTCAGCAATTTGCAGATCCTTGAGTGGTAGATAGGCATGGATTAGAATCTTCTATTCTTTGATCTTAACATAGAACATCCAGAAAGAGAATTCAAGCATACTGGCTCAAACCTGTATTAAAAAACCAAAAAATAAGCAAAAAATATAAACAAAAACAAAAATGCTGGCATGCAGCTCAGTGCAGAGCCTCTGGTTACAATCTCCAGTATTGCAAAACAAGTAAAAAGGAGACATCAAGAGGAAATATCAAAGTTTGGAAATTATATCTGGCTTATCACCAATCCTATTTCATCTCTGCTCAGGCTGGGTGTCAAACAATGTTTTATCTATTGTGAAAATGTTGGCCAAAGCTGACCTCGAGCACATAGCATAGCTCTATCCTAGCAAGGTTTGCAGAGTTGGAGTAGAAAAGAGGAAGACTATGAAAGGAAACCTAATTTTGTGGCATTCATGGGACAAACAAAAGACTCAGCCTTTTAGTTAGGAAGAAATATTAACTGCATTTATTACTTAGGAAATTCTTAAATTTCCCAAGAAACCTCACCATAAAAGAGGTATGGCTTTCAAAAGCATTATTATTAAATCTTTCCTCTAAATATTTTCCCCTTCCCGATTCCAAGAGCCTAAAATAGTTTCTAGCCTTTGATGTTCCCCATCATTTATGTTAACTAGTAAGTTAGTGGATGCCTTAGTCACTTTCCCATTCTAAGGCAGAAGGCCTGGTGGAAGGACCTGGGCAGAGGACCGCTGCTCATTCCGTGGCATCCAGGAAGCAGAGACAACAGGAGGAGCCAGGGGCAAAAGTTCACCCTTCCAGGTCATTCCCTAGAGATCCTCCTCCGACCAGACCCCACCTCCTAACAGACAGTCAGCTATAAATTCATCAATGGATGAACCCACTGATGAATGCAATGTCCCCATGATTCAGTCATCTTCAACCCACATGAGGATTTGGGGGGCATATTTCATACTAAACCACAAGAGTAGGGGCTGAAGGGAGGGTAAGGGAATGAGAACAAAAAGAGTCAAGCTACGTCATGGACAGGTCCAAATCCCTATAATGAATGCGATCATTTTGTGTACCTAAAATGTATCAACAAACTTAATTAATAGAAAACTTTTCCCCAGATGAGTTTATCAACCCTCTCTCTCTCTCTCTGAGTCTGTCTGGAGTTCTTTAAGGGTCCCTAACAGCAGCAGGGAAAGGCTCAGAGGGGGATAACAACAGACAGAGGAGAAAGTCAACGTGGCCCAGGAGTAGAGATCCATATTTTAGGAAGCTAGGTGATCCAGATGTAGGTCCAGTGTTACAAGCATGATTTCACTTTCCTCAAGCCACAGTTGTTGTATACTGAGCACTTCCTATGTACCTGGCTAGACTCTCAGATATTATGTGGTGATTATAGCAGTCGTCTGAGGTTGATGTTACTGGTGTTGCCAATTTGTAGATGAGGAAACCGAAGATCAAAGCAATTGAATAATTCTTTCAAGGGGTCCATTCTATTTCATTTTTTGGAAGCAGGAAGCCTGGCTGTATATCTTTCCTGCTAAGAGGTAGGAGGACCACTCAGTACTGAGCCAGGGGTTTGAGCTGTTCTCCCAGGACCAAACAGACATATAAAAGGAGTCATGACTCTCATGGTCTCTGTTGCCTAAAAATTAAAATGTCCCTTATTTTCTTTAAATCCTCAAAGTATGAAAACATGGACACATTGTCTGATTCTTGTTCTGTCTGATGCCACATGTGATTAAGAGAGCATTCAGTTACTTCACGCCCAAGATGTATTTATTGTTCTGTATATTCTGGACGTATTTATCACCCTGCAATTCCTCCTTTCTTCATTTTTATTTCTATGCATTTTCAGGTTTTTTTTTTCTCAAATGCCTTTTCTCTGCCAATTATTGCGCATACAAATAAGAACCACTCTTTCAAGTCCAACTATCCCTCCTTTATACTTTTCTGAAACACTGACTGTGGAAAGTCCATCCATCCTGTGCATCCCCGGAACCCTGTATCTTGACAATTCTATCAGCCTCGCAGGACCTTCGTAAAGGCTGTGTTGCCACCACAGGCAGTCAAAACTATTTGTTAAACAGAAAGAAGAACAACATTAAAATGAATTCAGATACTAGTTTCTGTCACTGTCACCTTAGAAGATGCAGTAGTTATGCAGATGTTCCAGATCATACTCTTTTCCCAGGTATATTCCATGACTCTTGAAGTATTCATGTTAAACTCTTATCTTGTTTATGTTACTGTTTATCGTCAAGTTCCTTCTAAGGATGATCTATGAATGCAAATGGAAGATCAAATTGGGGCAAGGGATGTAGCTCAGTAGCACAGTGCTTGCCTGGCAAGCAGTAGGTCCTGAGTTTGATTCCTGGTTCAGAACAAAGCAACACACACACACACGCACACACACAAAAGAAAATCAGTTCCACCTCCTTAGGCAGCCAAGTACTCTGCTGGGGATGGCTGGGAGTCCTTGGCCTTTTAACGCAAGTGGAAAGACTTCTGTGGTGCTTTGATCCTGTCTGCCATGGAGGCAGGTGGTCAGCTACCCGTGACTGCTCTCCCTCATCTGTGGCTCATCCACTTGCTTTTTTAAAAATTAATTTTTGCAGATTTTATTGGCTTATGTTAGCAATATGCAATATTTATATTTATTTTAGGAATATATAATGCATCTTGGTCGTTTTCTTCCCCATCTCCAAAAAGTCTACCTCCCTGTTTCCTACCATCTCTCCTTTATATATGTTTTTAGTTTATCGTTTCACTTTCTTATATAAGAGAAACTGTATGATATTTAATTTTCTGTGTCTGACTCATTTTTTAACATTACGGTCTCAACATCCATCCATTTTCCTGAAAATGACATGATTTCATTCTTCCTTATGGATGAATAAATTTCCATTATGTGTATATTTATATAGCACATTATTTTTACCCATTCACCCATCGATGGGCATGTAGGTTATTTCCAGAACTTAGCTACTCTGAACTGTGCTGCTATGGACACAAGAACATGTATGTGTCGCTGTAGTATGATGACTTTAACTCTTTCTGCAATCTAGTAGGAGAGATCAAGCTGGGTCAGACGCAGTTTCTATTTTTAGTGTTTTTAAGGAACTGCCACACTGATTTCTTTTATTTATCATTTTTTTTCTCCTATCTTTTCTTTAACTGCTCATTAGATTCATTTAATTCCACAGGGTACATTTATTAGCTGCCTACTATGTGCCGGAAGTTTCCTTATGCTGAGTTTGAGAATATTAGGCAGAAAAACTACTATGAGTAAGGGCAAGAGGTACAAAATACTGTAGCTTGAAGATCCCTCACTGTCTCTCAAGACTTTGTCCCCTTCTCTGCCTGGAAATACCTGCTTCTCTGGTCTCAGAAGGCTTCCTGCTGCCTGCAGGTGGCACTGACCACCTGCGCTACGCACAGCTGCAGCCTTCCTAAGACCCAGACCATGATGCCACGTGATTGCCTTCTTTCTCACACCCGGCCTGCCCATCAGAGAGAGGAACTAGGTCTGGTTCCTGGATTTCCCTGTGCCTGCAGATTGGGCATTCTTGATGGATTGCTGGATAGATGAATGACTATATAAACATAGTAAGTATTGGCCAATCAGGAACAAATGATCAAAGTTATACAATTCTAGTTTTCTCCACCAACGCACTTGAAAAGAATGCATCTGAAGGGAGGTAGGGAAAACCGGTGATTCCTAAAAATTTACCAAATTATCTTTTTTCAACGGTTGACTTTCAAAGGGTCATCACAGGAAAGTGAGGAGCTGGAAAATGTTTTGGTCATCTCTGTATAACGTAAGGACAGCCCAGTGTGTGGGCATGTGTTAGAGGGCAGTGGGCACTTTTGGAGGCAGGACTTGGGCTTCAAGTAGTAGGTGAACTTCAGCCTTGGTTCCTGGCCTTCTTTGATGGGAGAAAGAGTTGGAGTATATTACGAGAGATCATCAGGCCTGGGGAGTGACTCATTTCCTCCTTCTGCCTCTCTGTGGGGTTGGCCTTTGAGGCTCCAATTTGGAATGAATTTGGAGTGACCCCTCATGTGTCCTCACCCCCCACAAAGTAGGCTTAAAAATATCTTTGTGTCTAACCGGACGTGAGTTAAACTAAAAAATGACTCTGTACTGGCCAATAACACAAGTCATCAGGCTCAGGGGTGGGGTGCAGCTGGAGAAGGATGTTTGTGTTGCCTCACTGACCAGAAGTGCCTCTTGGGGAGGGGAGAAATGTCAGGGAGGACATGGAGAGGGGGGGCAGGAGCAAGCATAGCCCTGGGCCAAAGTTTCTTAGAACAGCTACTGAATGAGCTTGCGTCACTCCAGTGACTGTCATAGTGGGACCCTTGAGAAATGGGAAACCTTACAGGAGACGTGGACACACACACACATGCACACACACACACGCACACACTCGGGTGCACAGACATCCCAAGCTGGGTGCATTTTGCAAAGGGATTCCTTTCCTGTCAGCACCTGATGAACGTTGAATCTCAGGATTAGCAGTGTCACCATGGCTGTTGACCTTGGCGTGCCCAAATGTGTGTGTGTTGGGGGTCAGGGGAAGTGACTGCCCCATAACACATTTCCGTAGTGATGTCAGGTCTCAGTGACAGTGCACAGGCTTCATAATCAGTTGAGCATATCCAGAGAGAAAAAACCAGAGGTGGGGGGAAAGAGAGAGAGGGACATGCACAGAGAGAGACAGAGAGGGAGACAGAGAGAGAGAGACAGAGAGAGACAGAGACAGTCACGAAGAGGCAGAGAGAGAGGCATACACACAGAGACTCAGCTCTAGTTTGCTAAAAGACAGATTAAATTTCAACCCCTGGAGGAAAACAAAAAGTGCAATAAAAAATTGCTAAATGCAGGTTTACTTTGGGCATTTGTTCTTATTTTTAAAATGTGTACCTGTCATTTCAATAGTTGGACAGTAATGTATGTATGCGCTTCAAGCCGGGTGGCTTAGAATCTGCCTGTGTAGCTGGGCATCCCTAATTCTTCTTCCCAGACAGAGAGGTGATGAGGAAAGGGACGCTTTGCCCTCCACCTTCTGTCTGATCCAGCACAGCTGCTTTTTCTCCTTGAGAACTCAACAAGTGTCCCGAGCCCCGGTTGATATACTGTACCATCTTCAGTGCAGCTGTAATTTTAACAAGGGGAAGCCGATGTGAACCTCTCTAATTCTTACTCCAGACACCTTGGCTCCTGAGATTGCTGTGTATGCCTTCATGTATTTTTAAGGTTTTTTCAGCTGTGCTTCTGAGAAAGTGGCTTGTTCCAAAGTTTAAAAGAAGAAAAGGGAACAAAGGCAGGGGAGAGAGAAGTTTAGCGGCACGTATTTTGTAGCTTTAACTTTTACAACAACAAAAAATAATGTTACTATTCCATGCTTACCTACTTATGTCTTTCAATTCCTGCTTCCTCTTCTGGGGTCGGGTGATGGACACTGTGTCACCACCTTTGCTTTGAACCGTGGAAGAGTTAATTCAGAATTTAAAGTATGAGAGGCGTAGAGAGAAAGGCTTGGAAATCAATTGTGCTTGTCTCAGAATTGCGCAACTAACTTCATGTATTTCTTTTCTTTTCTTTTTTATCTTGAGACTTATATTTTGGGAGGGAGCTGTTTTATGAATGGATATAGACCTGACACATAAAACCTGTGGGATTGGGCTGACGGCCTTGTCTGGGTCAGCTGTGACATCTGGCTCTTATGAATCTGGTATATTGTGACTCACAGATACACAAATAGTAATCCTTGATAGTGACCACTTGTGGTGACCGACAAACAATGTCAAATGCCAGACAAACTGCTATGGTCTCCTGCCTGAGCAGCAGTAGCCACTCCAGCCTGGATGGGCTCTGAGCTGCTGTCATGGGAGAGACACCAAGCTCTGGTCCTTCTCACCACTAGAGGACCCTAAATAGCTGAGACCAGAGCATTCTTCAGCCCCAACAGGTCCCTGACTTCTCCCAGGAAAGCCAACTGAGAACACGTGTCTCCAGTTGCAGGTGATCTATGTTTGAATCCCGCTTTAGTCACGTACCTCACTGAGACTATAACAAGTTATTTAATTTTTTTGACTCTCCACTTCTACTTCTGTTTAAAAGGGGTGGGAGTGGGGGAGCCAGGTGCGGTGGCACATGCCTGTAATCTTAGTGCTCTGAGAGGCTGAGGCAAGTTTGGCCTAGACTGGGAAACTTAACATCTTTGGGAAACTCTGTCTCAAAATGAAAAATAAAAAAGAAGTGGAAATGTAGTTCAGTAACAAGGCCCTAGATTCAAGCATTGGTACCTCCAAAAGGAAGAAAAAAAAAGTGAGACTTGGAATAATTGAAATAGTTACCATGTATTGAGACTTCCTAGGATTTAGGCTCTGTTTCAGGTAAGATACTAGAATTATTTCAGCTAAGATTCTCACAATGCAACGTGGTTAATGCATTTGCCAATAAGAAAACCATTGCACAGTCACGTTGGTGGTAAATGTTGGAGGCAGTATTTACCGCGTTTTTCATGAGACAGTGGAGCAGTGGCTTTCAACCAAGTACAATTTTTGCATCCCAAGTGTATTAGTCAAATACTCCATCACTGGGCTGCAATACCTGACAACACTCAAGATTTAACAGAGGAGAGGTTTAACTTAGCTTGTGATCGAAAAGATTTAGTCCATGGTCAAGAGGCTCCAAGGAAGGAAAATTATGGTAGAACGGTGTAGATGAGAAAAGCTGCTGAACCCATGGTAACCAGGAAGCAGAGAAAAAGGAAGAGGAAGGGAAGGAGATACACCCTTCAAAAGCACACCTCCGGAGAACCTTTGAACCATGCCCCTCCTCCTCACTGCACATTTAGCTATCAACTCATCAATGGATAAAACTACCCATGACTACAGTGCCTCCTTGATGCAATCAGCTTCCAAAAGTCCTGCCTCTGAACACCCAAGGCTTTGGAGGAACATTCTAGATATAAATATCAGGGAATATTTGGGCAATGTCTGGAGATACTGTTGGTTGTCACTAGTGTGGTTGGGAAGTGGGTGCTACCAGTATTTGTGAGGCTGAGGACAGAGATGCTTCTTAACGCCCTGCAGTGTCCAGAGCAGCTCCCACAGTCAGGAATTACCCAGCCTCAAATGTCTACAGTTGCTGAACTTGAAATTCTACTGCAGAATCTGTCCTACTTACTACAACAAAAACTCTCCAGATAACTGCTGCTTGGGAGGGGCTTGAGGGAGGATAAAATATTATGACACTTTTAAAACCCTAAATGTGGTTTTGGATGCATAGTAAGTGCTCAGGAAATTTAATCTGGTGGTACTGTTATTGCTACTCTTTTCTGTTAAGTTTTTGCTCCTGTTTATTTATTTATTTATTTGTAATTGGCGATGTTTCGAAGAATATCCAGGACTTGAATACACATTTTCTTTTCAGAAAGGCCTGTGAACTATAAGAAAAGGCAAATTTCCTCCCCAACAATGCTTGCTGCTACTGTTCATCCTCTGAAGACTTTGATGCTTGGACCTCCATGGGGGTGTACGCCTTGGTCCTTCCACGATCTACCATGTGAAACTTTGCTGGAAAGGTAGCTTCCCTCTATTGCTTGCATGAAGATCGCTGGGTAGGCTGAGCTTGACTGACAGCAGTCTACATGGCCAGTGACAGAACTAGCAGATTTTCCTGAGAATGGGTCATGCCCATTGTCCGATGACTTAGGAAATAGGTCTCAGAAATAAAAATTTGGAAGGAGTTATGTGCCCAGACCCTGCTGAATTCTGGAATATCTCTAAATCTCTCTTCTTTCCTAGAAGCTGAATGGGGCAGAAGGCATTAAGAAGTTAAGACCTGAAAGATAGGCACATATTGAAAATTAAAAGTGGTTTTGGGTAACTGTGACTTGATGTTTCTTCTCTGGATCTCTTCCCATGAAGGAGAATTTTGAGTGGATATTTGTCATTTCTCTGAGCTACCTGGGAGGGGTATTGTCACTGAAGTTCTCATTCTTCTTTAGGAGAATTATTTTTGATGCTGATCTCATAGACCCTAGGTTCTTCAGGGGCCACTCCAACTTGTGGGAGGAGGAGAAACTGTAGACCAGGAGGAATATGCAAATAGATAGTAACAACCACAGCCACCAAAGTACCATGCGTTTACCTAAAGTTACCCTGTGTAGCCTATTGTGCAATGCCTGCCCATAATCCCAGTACTCTGGGAGATGGAGGTGGAAACATTGCAACCTGGCACTACCGTGGCTTAGCAAGACCCTTGTCTCAAAATAAAAAGAATTTAAAATAGGGGCTGGAGATTGTAGCTCAGTTTGAAGGCCTGGTGACACAAAAAATAAAATTAAAAAACAACAGTGTTACTGTGTGCTTGGTGTTACTGCAGTCACAACACATGTACTGATTACTTTAACTCCCAAAATAGCTAGAAAGAGAGGTACTATTTTTGTTCCCATTTTGGATATGGGGAAACAGAGATGAAGTTAGCAGGTGGCAGGAAGGACTAGGAAATGAACTTTAGCTGTGCCATGTGGAGGCCACGCCCTCTATCACTAAGATGAACTGTGTCTACTTGGAAAGAGTTAGAGATCACTCAGTCAAGGTGGCCAAAGTTCCCAAAATTGAGCAAATGAAGATAAAGGGAGAGCGGTAATAATGGAAACACACACTTAAACCACCTATATTCTTTATGAGAAAATTTATGTTTGTCCCTAAACCCAGAAGCTAGTGAGGGAGTTTAATTAATCATAAATGAAGGAACTGTATACAGATGTGGTTTCAGACTAGAACAATGCACTGTGACTTTCTCAGGAATGCACATGGATTTGATGTGACTCCATCTCAAATACTTTTCTAATCTCTGCAGTTCAAGTCTGTACCATTACAGAGCAAATACCAGGGTTAATGTGACAATCTGTATGATTACTGTGGTGGTTAGGGAGGCTGATCAACTTAATTGGTTTGTGCTTCACTCCAGGGATTGACGGAGCACACTTTTAAGTGTGTTGGGTTGGGTCACGGAGCCACAACCTTGGAATCTACATCTAGCGTCTAGCCTGTTCCTCTGTGGTACAGTTCCCCTTCTCTGCTCCCCAGCCACCATGAGCTAAGCAGCCTTGCTCCACTACCCTCTTCTTCCATGAGGTTACTGTCTTGGATCCAGCTAACCATGTACTGAATCCCCTGAAACTGTGAACCAAATTAAACCTTTAAATTGTGTGTGTGTCAGGTATTGTGTTCCAGGTATGGTAATAATGAGAAAGCTAACTAACACAAATACACTTGCTGTTACTCCTTCCTGGCAGCCCTCCACCAAACTCTCAAGGTCTTTGGGACTGTGTTCATCCCTGGTCATGACACTGAGGCTCTAGACAGATGAACAATTTTGCAAGGCCTTACTTACTGCATTCCTGCCCCTTCTAGCATGGCTGCCCACTGGCCCCTTAGTTTGCTTTGTCCTTTTCAGATGTGATTTCACTCACCTTTCAGACTAGTCATTCTTCTTTTTCTTGATGTCTTCAAGAAATGTTCCCTCCTTTCAGCTTCTGGCTCTTCTACCTCAGCAACTGTTGGCTGGATACAAAAGGCAAGATCAAAATATATGGTGACTATTTAAATTTTTAAAAATTTGTTACAGTGAAAGACATATTGCCATGAATCCTTCTCATAATAGGCTTCCCTTGCTGCAAACAAATTTATTCCACCATTTTTGCCCCTTTCTGCATCAGTTTTAGAAGTCCTTTTTGGGGAGCATTTTCATAAGCCTGGATACAAAAAAAAAAAACTGCTTTGAATGCTGCTCCCAAGTGCCATCAAACTTTCAAAGGCAGGATAGTAAAACATGACAGTGTGCTGTCATCCACTTTACTCACCTGGTCTGGCACTGTGGGACCTCTGGCTTCTCCCTGAAGGGAAGAGCCATGGAACGGAAATGCTTTGAATTGATTAAAAAATTCAGGACATTGAGGCAACCACAAGAAATGCAGCTAAAGACACTCAAGAGGACTTGCAGGACTGCTTCAGAATGTGGCAAGAATGATGGGATAAGGGGGATCAAAGCTATAGGGGAGGATTTTGAGGGGAATTAGTGGCAATGTGTCTTTTACTATAATATATTATTTAAAACTTAGAATTTACCATATTTCAATCTTAGCTCTGTTATAAATTTTTAATAACGCATGCTTGCAGTACGTAATTTACATTTTTATAGGGAATTGGTACATGAAAATAATACATCCAAATTCTTTTTTTCACCCCTTTTCCCTCCCCTGTTTCCCCTTCACTGTATGTATTATTTCTTTCCCATTTGAGAAAGATTTCTCTCCTACATTATACTATCTTTCTTGTGTTTTGCTCTTGATTTATAATTTAGGTTTCTCATATAAGAGAGACCATCAGTACTTAAGTTTATGCGCCTAATTTATTTCACTTAGCGTATGGTCTCAAAGTGCATCCATTTTTTTCTACAAATAACTTCTGTTTCTTCATGGCATAGTAATACTCCATTGGTACAAATACCAGATTTTCTTATTTATCCATTCATCTGTTGATAGAAAAATAGGTTGCTTTGAAGATTTAGCTAATAAGGATTTTGCTGCTATGGACATGGGTATGCATGGATCACTGTAATATGATATCTTTAATTCTTTAGGGAAGATATCTAAAGGGAAATAGCTGGGTAGGGTAAAATCTCTAGTTTTAGGTTTTTTTTTTTTTTTGAATTTTCATCCTGATTTTCATAGTGATTGTACTAGTTTACATTTATATCAACAGTGCAGAAAGATTCCTTTTTCTCCACAGTCTTGCTAGCATTTGATTATTATTTGATTTCTTGATGATGGCCATTCTTTCTGGGATAAGATGCAACCTCAGGGTAGTTTTAAATTGCATTTCTCTAACAGCCATCAGTATTGAGCATTTATTCAGGTATTCATTTGCCATTTATACTTTAGTGAAGTGTCTGTTTATGTCACTTGCCCATTTTTTGATAAGATCTTTTATTTCAGGGCCTAATTTTTTGTGCTCTTTATATATTCTAGTTATTAGTCTTCTGAGGAATAACTGGAATTTTTTTCCATTCTCTCGGTTTTCTCTTTACTCTGTTGGCTGTTTCTTTTGATGGACAGAAGTTTTCTGATTTGATATGATCCCATTTGCTAATTCTTCACACTATTTCCTGAGCAACCTGGGTTCTGTTCAAAAAAGTCCTTGCCTAACGTTTATGATTTCAACAGTTTCATGTAATTTATCTTCTGGAAGGTTAAGTGTTTCTGTTTTAGCATTCAGTTCCTGGATCCATTTTGATTTAGTTTAGTGAACTGGGAGAAACGTGGGTCTAGATTCAACCTTCTGCATGTGGATATTCTGTTTCTCCAAAACTATTTATTAAAGAGGCTTTCTTTCCTCAGTGCATGTTTTTGGCTTCTTTGTCCAGGAACAAATACTTGAATATGTTTGGGGTTGTTTCTGCATCATCTATTCTGTTCCATTGATCCTCATATCTGTTTTTGTGCCAATATTATGATTTTTTTTATCACTGCAGCTTTGTAATATCACATGAAGTCCAAGATTATGAAGTCTCCTACTTTACTCTTGTTACCTAGGATTGCTTTTCCTATACTAGGTCTTTTCTGGCTCCACATGAATTTTAAGATTGTTTCCTCTAGTTTTATGAAGAATGTTATTGATATTTTGATTGGGATTGCATTAAATCTGTATATAATTTTGGAGTCTGGCCATTTCGACTATAGTGGTTCTGTCTACCAAGGAACAGAGATTATCTTTTCATTTTCCGATAGCCTCTTTGATTTTCTTTTTCAGAGTGCTGTAGTTTTCATTGTAGAAGTTTTTCACTTCTTTGGTTTGGTTACCTCCTAAGTATTTAACTTTTCCTAAATTCATTTTCAGTGGGTTTATTATTAGTGTACAATAATGCTAATGATTTTTTGTGCTGGTTTTTATCCTGATACTATAATGAGTATTTTTTTAAATTCTTTAAGTCTTTTGGCAGATATTCTGGGCCTTCCATGTAGCGGATCATGTCATCTGCAAATAATAGTAACTCAAGTTCTTTTTTTCCCATTTATTTCTATTTCTTGTCTAATTGCTATTGCTCATGTTTCAAGTACTATGTTGAACCTGAGTAGTGATAAAAGACATCCTTAGCTTATCCCTAATTTTAGAGGAAAAACTCTCAGTTTTTCCCCATTTAAGATGATGTTGGCATTAGGTTTGTTATAAATGACTTTTATCAGATTGAGATAAGGTTTTCTATACCTATTTTCTTCAGTGTTTTGATCAAGAAAAGATTTTAGATTTTGTCAAAGGCTTTTTCTGAACCTAGTGAGATGATCATATGATTTTTGTCCTTGCTTCTATTTGTTATGTATTACATTTATTGATTTGCATATATTGAGCCATCCTTGCATCTCTTGAATGAAGCCTACTTGGTCATGATGTATGATCTTTTTGATGATTGGTTGCATTCTGTTTAACAGTATTAGCATGTTGAGGATTTTTGAATCTATATTCATTAAAGAAATCAGTCTGAAGTTTTCTTTTTTGGTTGGATCTTGGCTGGATTTAGAATCAGGATAATGTTTGCATCCAGAAATGACTTTGGGAGTTCTACTTTGCTTGCTGTTTCATTAAAGAACTTGAGGAGTATTGATGTTATAACTTCTGTGAAGTTTTGGTAGAATTCAACAGTGAATCTATCTGGACTTGGGCTTTTCTTAGTAGTTATTATTATCATTATTATTATTGCCTCAATTGTATTGCTTGTTATTGGATTATTCAGGGTTTTAAAATCTTTTTTTATTTTAAAGACTATATACCAAAGTAAAACCAATCAAAACAAATCACTGTAAGAGATATAGGACTTCAAAACATGATGAAATCAACAGTAGTTACCATAATGCCTTTTGATGTCTTCAAAAGAGCTGCAAATAACTTCAGACATAGTATAAATCAAACAGAACAGAATATAATAGAAACAATAAAAACAAAACAATGAATATGATAAAGGACTTCAAAACAAGCTAATAGTAAATCCAAAATTGCTATGATAGTATATCTTGCCATCCTTGAAATAGCTTCTCCTGCCTTGAGATTTAATATAATCAAATAAAAAAAAATGAAACCCAACCCAAAAAAAACAATGGAAATGATATAGCACCTCAAAACAAGACCATAAGGAATCAACAATGACTACAATGCTCAGGAGACGCCCCCTAGATGACACACTGCTTAGCGATATCCTCTGAACTTATGATCAGACCACTGACCCTAGATGAATAATGTTAGTGAAACACCAAAGCACCACAGGCATCCAATTGCATTTCATCTCCATAGCTATCATCACAGCCTGTGTTTCTCTGGATAAGCCCGTCGCTTGGAGGGGGGCACTTCCTGTTTGCCAGCCCACACGCTAGAAGGGGCTGGGGTCTGGCTGTTCTCAGTTTGGCTGTGGCCTGTGCATGGCTCTGGTTCCCAGATTGGGCTTGTTTGCTGCTGCGGCCACTGTTTTCTCTAGGGTTTTTAAATCTTATTGCTTTGGTTTTGGTAATTCATATGTATCAAGGAATCTATCAATTTTTGACTTCTTTAATTTATTGCTGTATAGGTTTGCAAAATAAGTTGCTAACAATCTTTTTTGATTTTGACAGTGTTCACTGTGGTTTCAATTTTTCATTTCTAATTGCATTTATTTGGGTCTTCTCTCTCTCTGTGTCTATCTCTCTCTCAGGGTCTCTCTCTCGTTGTTTAGGTTAGCTAAGTCAATCTTACTTAACACACACCTACATTTCCCAGTGTTGCCCCACATTTAACTTGTCCCAAATAAGCCAGTGTGTTCCCACCCTGTACCTATTCTTCGTGAACACAACATCTGTATGAGCACCTACCATCTCCTCAGTGACCTGCTCGGATACCAGGGAGTGAACCAAGACTTCAGACTCTCTGTATCCCCCCTATGTTCAGAGGATGACCAAGTCTTGCAGAATGACCTTTGAATAGATGTAGACTCTGATCCCTTTATACACCATCATCTCATCCGCATCATTCTTTTCACCCCATGTCACTGCAGGGAGGTCTTTGCTGCTCCTTTTGACCTCAGTCTGTCTCTCTCTGTTGAAACCATTATTGCTTGGCCAGGCTCTTTTGGGCTACACGCTGTCTTTAGGTCAAAGAACCTTTTGTCCTCGATTCCCAAAA
Organism: Dasyprocta punctata; assembly: GCA_004363535.1. Classification (NCBI taxonomy): domain Eukaryota; kingdom Metazoa; phylum Chordata; class Mammalia; order Rodentia; family Dasyproctidae; genus Dasyprocta; species Dasyprocta punctata. Next base: position 77,216 of record RJWM01005173.1, on the reverse strand, counting down.
GTGACGTATTATTTCCACCTCACAATGCAGAATATAAAGTAGTGACTTGGGATGGCCGTGTATCTTTCTACGCTTGTGTAGCTTTCCTCTGCTGTACAGGATTTATGGTGTCAGTTTGCAAGTATTTAAAAGCATGTATTTTTTTTTGGTTGGGAGAGGAGTGTATTCTACAGTAGAAATTGAGGAAATCAGACAGGCAGTTGCATGGAAATTAAATTAAAATTAAATTACATTAAATTAAAATATAAGCTCCTTTAAGACAGCTGCTCATGGTCCCCTATTATGCCCCACAACCCTCAGCAAAGTACTTTGTTTCATGTGATTCGGTTCAGACCCAGGAAAGAGGGAACTTGCATTAATCAAAAGCAGATGAATGCAGCTGAGCCTGCACAGGTTAAAATATGCCAGTCCTTCAGGATAAAATGGAGTGGATTTCAGAAGCAAAATATTTGTGTGTAATGAGTTTGGGTTTCGGGGAGGATTTTATTTTTTGCCTTTTTTTTTTTTAATGGAGAAAAGAGCCAAGAAGACACTAACGGATGAAATGCTTTGCACATATGGGATGGAAAGTTGCGATCGGTTAAGTCAAAAAGCAGCTTCTGATGATCCTAATGCGACTTCGGCCTCACAGGTGTGTGACCCGCCGGCCTGTGACACCACTGATCCATGTGTTTGGCCCTGGTCCTCCCTTCCAGCCGGCTGTGGGGGAAGATCAGATTCAGTGAGGCAGAAACGTCTAGAACTGCTTGGAATCAGTGCTTGCGCCAGAGAAGCTCCCCTCCTTCTCACCCTTTTATCCACACACAGGAGCATTAAAGAACTAAACAGCTCTCATCTCAACTTCCGTCCGACCTCCCTCTTTTGGCTCTCCCTCTTGGAGGAGCAGCTGCTTTTCAGCTGATGGTTAAGCTCACACACTCTAAGTTAAGTGACTCTATTTCTTCAGGAAGAAAAGAGCTCCTTCTCTCTGGTTTGTTTAAATTGCTCCTAGCTGTCATTCCTATGGGGTGCCTCATTTTACACATTTTTAACGCTCCTCCAGAACACGTGGTCTGTACACAGCAGTACAAATTCAATATTTGTAAATTGAATCAGGATTGAAATGCACCAGGAAAGGATGTCATTTAAAACGACCATGTGGGAATCCTTTTTTTCCTTCCTTTTTTCCTTTTTCTTCTTTCTTTTTTTACTTCTCTGAAGTAAAGAATTCTTTGATAATACAAATGAATATCTTCAATCTTCCCTCTGTCCTTCCACCTAGAAAACTCCACTGGCCTTTTAAAAACTGAGAGTTTAATTAATGTGTCTTTGAATTTCCCAACTTGGAACCCAAGCTTATTCCCAGACAAGCAGTTCCTCAGAGGTACTGAGACTAGCTTTGTGTCCTGTCCTCATTTCCCTGCCCTGTAATATGTGATAAAGGTATTAGAATTCACACATCCAAGCCATCATGGTGGGACAACCTTGAATATTCTGACTGTATTTTGGGTATTGTTGACTTGAGCTCTAGTTTGGAAATAACCCTAGAATGACAATCTAGTGGACCTGTGATCACAGCAGGGATGACCATGTACTCAAAACTGGTTCATCAGAAAATTTGTTCTTCAGTATCCCCTCTACTGGTAGTCCTCTATGATTTCCCTTATCTCCTCCATGACACCTGCTTTGCCCAGCTGCTTTTCATACCTTTCTTCTTCTTTAGCAGCAGCGGTAAATAAATTTCAGTGTACCTGTTATAAGCCGGGCAAAGTTCTCATTGCTTTACCTATGCCAACTCACTTCATCTGCCTAATAACTCTGTGCAGCAGGTGCATCACCTGAATGTCCACTGGGCATCATAAGAAGCCAAGTGCACAGAGGTGCAGGCCACCCAGGATTGCAAGACAACCCCCACACTTCACTCCCTAGATGAGAGGAGTCATATCTGCCTTCACATCTGGCAACGCGTATGTCAGCCTGCCTGTCTCTTTCCCCACTTGTGATGATTGATTGTGTCAACATGAGTAAGAGAAGCTTAACTAAATTGGTTCAGTGATTCCATAATTTAGGGTGTGGAAGGGCTACCCAAGTGTGGTTTTTTTGCATGGATGGCATAAAGGGGCAATGAAAAAGGATGAATCTGCTTCTGTTTCTTCTGAGGAGCTCCAGTCTGTGCCTTCACCATGGACATCATCTCCTGGCCTTCAGGGCATACTGTCAGCTTCCAGTGCTGATTCTGCAGCCTTCCGTTGTAGACACAATGGCCTTCTGATACAAACTTGCATGGGACACTGCAGTGAGCACCAGACTTTAAACTGGATCCTTCCATCTCCAGTGTGCAGACACCCTCTGCACTCTTCCTCATCTAACCCTGTGGGTGACCCTTGTAAGCCAATTTTGTGAAATTTTTTTATATATTTATATATCTTGTGTTGTGTCTGTCTCTCTGATAAACACTGATATGCCATTCTTCCTACAATAACTACACATGTTTATTTTCTATGTAGTACAGTTCATTTTGTATGTTGCTAAGTGGTTTTGCTGACTTATTTTATCCTTCTAAGACTCCTTACAATTACTCCTTTCAATTACTCCACTTATGAATGAGGAGGCCAGGTTATATAACTCACCAAAGCTTCTAGAGCTCTCTAGCTGGGAGGAAAGGATTTCATCTGCAAACTTTTTCCACCATGATTTGTATAAGTAAGTTATACAGAAATAAAGGATTGGTTTACCATTAAAGAAACTCCAGGAGAGTTGAGATGGGTAAGATACTTTTGAAGACAGGATTAGAAGTAATTGAAATTTTAGCATAAAGATTTTTCCCTTCCTACTGGAACTACCTTTTCTTTTCCAACTCATACATGGACTTGTAAACACATGCACACCCATGCCCAGGGATGTACACCCACATATTCATCTAGGTGCACATACTAAAACAAGCTACATCATTTCCATTAGAAGATGCAGTACTCCTGTACTCCCATTGAAATTTAGAATAAGCTGAACAAAATCCACAACCAAAACAACCCCTTAGGACTGCCCTTCCTCCACGGAGGAGCACTTACTAATTTGGTTGTTTGGAAATCTCTTGCCCATTTTAGAATTTTTCCTCTCTGAAATTTTTGGGTTATTTTCTTACTTAAAAACTGACAAGATTTCCCATTCTTTATAAGAACAAGCCTTAGTTCTATAGATTACTAGTTACAGATTTTTTCCTGATCTGCTGCAAAGTTAGCTCCCTTCCTTTCATCATGCACCCTACATGCTTGTCATCCTGGGTAACTCCATTAACTTTGAACATGGTTTTGGCTTGTGTTTTCCCTTAGACTACTGAGAGTGGGCTCTTCTGACCAGGGCTTAATTTATGCTCTTCTACAAGGCTTTCCCCAATGAGCCTCCTCAGATATATCACGCACACCCTTGGAGATAGAGGAAAAACACCATAGCAACACCTATATTTCACTCAGTAAATCCCCTGTTCTGCATTACATACCTTACATCTGGGAACTTTTTCAGTCTTTGAAACAATCCTCTCTTAATTTTTCAGATCAGAAAGCTGAGGCAGAGAGCACAAGGTAGGCCTCAGAGCTTGCTCAAGATCATTCACCTGGTGATAGAGGTAAGAACTGAAGGCCAGCGGGCTGGGTTGGCCCTGTTCTCTGCTTGCTCCAGTGCTAGTCAGCATGAAGAGTGAGGAGGGCAGGGAATGTTTCTTGTTGAGTTTTGCATCATGTAGTTCCCCAGACAAGTTGCTTCGATATATGCTAAGACTAAAAGGAGGCTGTATTGGTGCTTAAATTTATTAAACACTTGAGGACACTGTCATGATGGAAGAGAGATTTTCAGTTTCTGCTGCTTCAGTAGAGAAAGACCAGAGAGAGAAATGTGTATTTCATGACACCCTGTGCCTGACATTTACCTTAAATCAAAGAATGTTGATGGGGGAAGTAACGTGACTCTGGGCTCGATCAAAAACAGATCCAAGGGTAAACTGAGAAGACAGTGGCATCTATAAATCTCATTCTCCACTTTCAATGTTGAGTTCACTCCCAAAGCACTGCTGGACCCAAGTATGTTGTCATCCCCCCCCCCACCTTACGCACACACATCTGAAGCTCACGTTGGCATTTCCAGGTGGCATGGGTCACAGTCCAGCCTCCACAGATCACCTGAGCTTTTCTAGAGGGATTTTACCAAGGCTGTCAGTGAATTTTTATGGAGTGTAGTGACGGTGGGTGAGGAGAATTCATCCATCAGTCTTCATTTTGCTGTATAGAAATAATCAAGCCAGAATATTAATCTTGTGTAATCCCCCCCCTTCATATTTACACAGAGAAAGAAACAGCTGGGGTGGCTGACATCTGAAACAGGAGCTGCTGATCGTTACTTGTGCAGCAGATGGGCTTGGGTTATGAATAAGCAGCAAATGTGAAAAAGAGATTCTCTGGGTTGGGCCAGGCTTGCCGCATGCAAAACCGGTTAACCCTTGCTGCTTTGCCACTGGTCCAAGGTTGACATTGCTGGGCTACTTTGGTTGGGGTCAGAGACCTGGTACTACCACTGAGTACAACAAAGATAAGAGCAAAATTGGATTGAGAAAATTTGTCAGCAGAGCTGGTGCATGTTTGCTCAGTAAGTGCAGCATCAAAACACTACACGAACCCTGTTATGAGTGAAGCCCCTCTGCAGGTGCATAACTCGAAATATTTCCAGTTGGTCAGCCTCATGAGCCATAGAAGCATTTCATGATGATTCTAGACATGATGTGGTTAAGGGGTATCAGAAAGCTCCGATTTTCCATCAATCCCTCCCTGACTAACTTCTCATTAATGCCTGCAATTTTATATTTAGGAAAGCGTCCCTTCATGTTATATAACCGAATAAAGATCATTAAAATGCAATGGCCTTGAGAGTGAAACATTAGTTTGTCAGATCATTTCCAAACTTCATCATTCCTAGCTCTCAGAAGCAGCTCCCTGTGGGGTTGGACAAATGATGAGGGAAAGGTTAACCTGAGGGGGGCCCTGAGGACGGTGAAGGCCTGGAACTTCTGATTTTTCCAGGCACTGCGCTGCCACTAGCCATGTGACCTTGGGACAAGTCTTGACCTTGGGGCACATAACCTTGCCAAGCTAGGAGATTCTCACTTGAAAGGTAAAATCAACAGCAGATACTATGATTAGGTCATAGGAAATTGTGCAGATCAGAGATAGCAAAGATGACGGAATCACCTCAACAACTATAAGCAATATACAAGCACAAAGTAGCAGGGAAGGGTGATGATGTTTACAAGGTTGGAGGACTAAATGTAATTCTTGTGGTGGGAGACATGGCACTTCTCAAAAATTACAAATGATATCAGTGGGGAAGAGCAGATAAGCTAGAACACCCTTTAAGTTTCAAGGAACAAAACCTTCACTATAGGAAGCACAAAGTGGCTAAACAGAGCAAGCTCAGGTTGGAATTGTAGAGGAGATTTCTACCAGCACTGCACGGAAAGGGGCAGCAAGTCTGTTTCTCTTTCATGCTGTGGGATCTTCTGACCTAAACCAAGGGACAGAATTTAACTCCTTTTATAGCCACTGCAGACAGATAGAACACAATATACATCAAAACTCTCAGAAGAAGTCAAGAATCAAACAAAAACCAAAACAAACCCAAAAAAGGAAGATCTCCAGGGAAAAGGGAGAGAATGCCAATCTCCAGAGTCCTAAGGAAAAAAGACAGTAGGTTTTTCCTGATGGGACCAGGGGAAGCAATACTTCATTAGCATTTTCTAATAAAGGCAGTTCTTAAAATTAGTTTTGAGCACTTTTATCATAAGGAACTATAAAGAAAAACACAAGAAAGTGAGGTTATAGGCAGATCTACTAGTGTTAAGAAGGTGGAAGAAAACCAACAGAACTCAATGGATAGCACAAAGCCAGATCATTCCCAGTCTAGGAGTTTCCCACAGGTTCTAAATGAAGAACTGCAAATTTCTAGCAGGACTACTTTTTATCATTGATAACTTGCAATATGCATTAACTTGCATTGACTTGGAAATTGAATTATCATTATCCTTCCATTTTCAACAGACCTTCTTTTAGCTTCATAAGATCTCAAGTTGAGGCACTTTTATAGGTATATATGTACACTGATGGGTTAGCCCTATCATTATAATCAAAATATTGAGCTCTGTAGTTTATAATGACTGGTCAGTAGTCAATATAATAAATGATCATTTCAAATGAATTTGATTGCCGTTGTGATGGTGTTGGGAGGCAGGGCCTTTAGCAGGTGATCATGTCATTCATTCAGAAGAATTCATGCCTTTTATGGAGGGGGTGAGTTCTTGCTCTTACAGGAGTGGAATAGTTATACATTAGTGGATTATTATAAGCAAGGATGCCCTTTGTGTTTTGTCTCTTTTACATATATGTACTTGCTCTTCTATTTTCTGCTGTGAGTTGAAGCAATAAAGTCCTCACCAGAAGTCGAGAAGTTAAAAAATGCAAGTGCTATGTTTGTGGACATCATAGTACCCAGCACCACATGATAGCTAAAAGAAATTGCTATTCTTTACAAATCTTCTCATCTCTGTATTCTTTTACAGCAAAAGAAAATGGCCTAAGACAGATGTGTTTTTAAAATTCTGACTGAATGCAGCGTCTGAACTGGCTACTGACTTCTTTCCATTCCAAAGACAACACTTTTCTCTATTTATCTTTCTTTCTTTCCTCCTTCTCTTAGGATATTTTCTTTCCTTTTCTGTATTATGGTACATATTTCAGTGTTTTTTTTTTTTTTGGTACCTGCCAATTTAGTGCTCCAGTTCTTTTTTAAAAAAGCCCAATAACAAGTTTTAGAAGGTTTGCATGTGTTCTCACAGCTAATTCCTCCTTAAACTCCAACTATTCAATTCATTAGCCTCTGCCTCCTGTTTTGGCCCCTCCAGTGTCACCTCAGTCATTACCTCTGATACCACACAAGAGCCACAGTCACCCTCAAGGTGCTGACATCTTTGGGGTGCCAAAGTTTAGGTCTGTGGTGTGTTCACCACGTGCCAAAGTTGCTCAGGATGTCTTGTGAGAATGAGAGATTGTTTCCACCTTGTCGTTTTGAGTTACAGTGAGGTAAAGGAGGACTAAAGATAAATTTTTGGTGCCTTGAATTATTTAGAGTAATTAGAAAACTTCCACCTGCAACATTGCCTCTTTTGGACCTGGCAAAACATAATGCTTTGAGAGCTTGTCATACCTGTGTCCCCACCTGATGTCAAGGGCCACCACAGTCCCTCATGCCGGAGTTAAAATGCATCATGTCACGCTATTCCACTGGCTGGTCTTATACTTGTAGGGCAGGGAAAGGCATCGGGAGCCCAAGATATTGCTCTTGATGATCAGTAAATGGGTAGATGGGAGAGAGCTCTGATTAACAGGGTCCTCTATTCTACATTGTAACTCAACCATCCAAATCTTCCTTAAGGAACTTAAGCCCAGGTGACTAATAATTGGATTCAAAGATAAAGATGAAGCTGGGCATGGTGGCGCATGCCTGTAATTCCAGCACATGAGAGGCTAAGGCAGGAGAATCACTGCAATTTCGAGGCCAGCCTGGGCTACAAAGTGAGCTCAAGGCGAGTCTGAACTACATAGTGAGATCCTGTCTCAAGAAGACAAAAAGCAAAACAAAACAAAGCAAAACGAAAGGACAAAAATGAGACAGCATCAAAATCATAGAACCTAGAGCAGAGACAATCACTGGCACTTGACTTGAAGGAGAGGTGTACAGGTCAGTAAGGTGGGGAGCTTTGCCATACATGACATTTCAGTCTTTCACTTTGCATATTTTTTAAGAAACAACCCCCAAATAGCAGTGCAAAATACACCTGTTCCTTGTGATCTGAAAGATTCTAAGGGCCTGGTTAACCATCATTATCAGAGGAGGTGGTCCCCATCCTGCTCTTCTGCTTGAGTGGCAGAGAGTTAATAAGCTGCCAGCTGGGCTGCTCCTGGAAAAGAGAGAGTTCCTTGTTTCCCTAATCCTTTTGATATCAGTGACTAGAGCTCATAGAGGAAAATAACAGCTTCAAACATACCTAATGCACAGCAGTGCCAGCCGAGGTGGCCTCCCTACCCTTTCCACGCAGGCAAAACTTCCCACTAAAGCCAGTGAACCAGGAACTTCGGGCTTAAGTAATGTCAGAGAACTGGGCCCAAGCTGAGTCAGTGGCAGCCCCTGGCATATCCCCAAATGAAAGGAACAGCAGGTTGAGGGTTACTTAAGATATGGACTCTTTAAACAGTCTCTGCTGGGAATGCTTTGACAAGCCAACCAGTGCCTCCCTTCCCAGCCCCTCCCCATCCCAGCAAATGACAAAGCGCAGGCTATTGCCTCCAGGTGAGCACAGTTCTTCGGAAAGAAGGAAAGCAAACAAACACTGCTCTGTGGCTGAATGGTTCCCAGGCTCCCTTTCAAAGCCAGTCCCCTATGGCTTTGTTTGCTTCTGTTTTTCCCAGGATAGGTGTTTGATATCACACAGACCTATTCTGAGATTTCCAAGGAGAGGAGTATTTAGTTTACAGTGGGTCACCCAGAATTTCCCAGTTCGAAAAGGGGAATAAGTTACCTCTCCACCAGGTATATTTAGAAGTTCCCCATTGTGCTGGTATCAAGGGGCTGATGGGACATGAGAAAGTTCAAATAGGGTATCTGAAAAAGGCACCTATTGAGACAATTAGTGGCATTATTTGTCCTTGGTTCAAGAGTAACTTCCGCACGGGGAAAACACTCCCATTCCCAGCTTTGGAGCTGGTGAAAGAAGACCAGGATAACAGGTAATTGCTTAGATTTGGAATAGGTAGATTTAAAAAGGATTAAATAAATTTAGGAGAAAATGCAAAGGGCATGATTGCTCTAATGTCCCAGGGATCATCAGTGGAAATGTTGGAACCCTCAGAACTCTTTCCCCCTTTTCCTCTGATGAAAACACTATGAAATTATTGGAAGGACTTTCATTTTGCTTCCTTTCACTGGAGCCTGGTCAGCAGTCAAAGCGAGCAAGCATTGGCCCTCATGAAAGAAACAAGAAAATCTGTCTTCAACCATGAGGAATACAGTTCAAGAGAATTCCAAACATACGAAGGTCAGAGAGGAAGGGGATGCTTGCTGTACCCTGTGGTCTGTGCCTGACCAGGCCACTGGGGTGGCTCTCAGGAATGAGGGATGGTTTTCAATCCCCTTCCTCATCACCCTCCTCAGTGGCATTTGTCATCCTACACACACCCTCACATCTAGAGATCAGAACCTTTTCCTCTGGCCCTGCTAAACCAGTTCTTAGATAATCACTTTCAGGAACGTAGGGATAAGAAATAGAGTACAGTATAGCTTACTATTTGCGTCTTAATAGAGGAAACTGCTTTCATGTCTACCTTATTGAAAATGGTCCCTCAGTTTGATGTCTTAAAGGGACCTGTAGGAGAATAAATCACATAAGCATTAACACCTGTCTAAAGAATAACTTAATACAGAATCTTTGTCCATGGAACAGAAGGTGACACTGTCAGCAAACTTCTTTCGGGAAAAATAAACATCTTCCCTCCATCCCGCAGTCTCCCTCATTCCCAGCCCCTGGCAACTCAAAGACAAGGTCCAGGCAGCAGCGGCATCCTGCAGGCAAGGATCAGCAGAACGTGAGCAGCTTGGTTTGGTCCGTAGAAAAATCAGGCCATTTGGAGATGTGACAATGGCCAGCACAGGCAGGTTGTCTTAACAGGCACTGGAGTCATGTTTGAGTGGCAGACAATGCCCATGTATCCAGCATGGGAATTCCTCACCTACTGTTACTATCAATAAATGATTCATGGAACCAATGAAGGAATCAGTTTCTAATATGTGGCCAGCCATCAGCAGCTTGGATGGATGCCTCTGCCCTGGGCATGTCCTGGTCATGTTCTCATGAGGTGAAACACAAGCTGGGCAGAGGGAGGAGACCATCTGGAAAGTGGGCCTGGCCACAAGGGTTTGCACCGTGCTCCTTCCACATCTGTGGCCTGCAGGCAGCTTGGCAGTGCCAGGGTTGACCTGAGAATTAGTAGGGCACATGTCTAGGGCACTTGCTCTGTTTGGGGCATTTTGTCTGGCACTTTCTGAGGATGCTTCTCATAATCCCCTTCTCATGAATGACCAGACCAAGACTTAAGGAGGTTTCCCTTGTTTTTTTTTTCATGTATCTACTGAATTAAAAGTACAAGAATAGCCCTTCACTTCAATGGCACATATTTAAAATTCTTCCCCCCAAGATATTTTCTAAGAATGATTTCCAAAAGACTCACAGAAAAGGAGTAATTACACCCAACACACACTCCTATATCCAGAGTAATCCACATTAACAGTTTATGCAAAACTCAGTCTTGTGGTCCTCTAACTAAATATGCCTGAAAAACATCCTTTTTTTTTATTTAAGAGGAAAAAAATACAGAAAAGAAAACAAAAAGCAAAGGAGGCAAATGAACAAGAATAAAAACAAACCCAAAACAATAACAGTATAGGTTTTCAAAACAAGATGATAGGAATTTAACAATGGTTGCAGTATTGCATATTGTTACTTTCAAATGGGTTGCTTAGATTACCAGATAGAGACATGTATAATTGATCTAATCATATGAGTATTAACTGTTCTTTTCCAAGTACTAATACAATTAGTAGTATAGTCATTTTAGCTATCTTTTTCCTTATCCCTTCCTTCTTTCCTCCCTTCCCCTATTCCAGTTACTTTTCCTCTTTGAGCAGTTTCTTACCCTTATACAATATTTGTTGTAGATTTGGGGTCATATTTGCTCTTTTAGTCTGAAAAGCACCCTTTAAAATTTGGATGTCTAATTTAAAATAAATCACATAAAATTGTAAGAGAACTATCTGGTTACTTAACAAATGCAATTTAAATAGGAAAATTGTATGCAATAAACACTTAACATGTTCATGTATATTCAGTGTATAACTTGATTAAAGAAATAAAAGTTCCTGGTAGACTTTGGTTGTTAAATTAATAGCAGACAACTTAGAATGACTAGTTACAAAATTATGTTTCATTTGTATTTCAGTTTTCCCTTCTAAATAATACACAAAGAACCAAAGATGAACTTTTGTATGTAATAAAATGCTATTCTATTTATCACTTTTTTTTTTTTTTGGTACTGGGACACAAACTCAGGACCTTGAGCTTGCCAGGCAGGTGCTTGTGCCACTGAGGTATACCCCTAGCCCCTATTTATCACATTTAATAAATAATGTCCATAATATTCTAAAATTTACAACTTTCAAAGTTTGTTTATAAATATCTTCATGATATTTAAATAAAAATTGATGTACTATTATTTATTCAATTAGGTCCATTTTGCTATTTTACATAAGGTTATTCTGAACAGTTTTGGTCTTATTAGTTTGTTTCTCTCTTTGATTATAGCCTTAGGAAACACCCAAGAGCAGAACTGCTGGGTCAAAAATATGAACTGTTTAAAGTTCATGTTGCTTACAATCTAATTGCTTTCCAAAAAGATTTAAACAATTTTCTTTTCCATTAGTAGATTGCAAGAGTGCCCATTTCCTGTTTTGACCCTTTGAAATGCTTTTTCTTGACCCAAGAATTATGAAACCATGTGCTTTAGAATTCTATTAGGAAATAAGCAGTTTTCTTCTTGAATTAGCAAAAACAATTTTGCATATTGAGAATTACATCTTCTGATCTTTGTAGTACTTCTTTCCCCCAGTTTAATAATTTTATGTTTTTCTAAGTCTTGTGAGGTATAGTGCAGATAACCTGCTAATCATTTCATATTTAATATTTCCCTCTATTTTTTCTTTTGCTATTGCTTTCATTTTTAGAATGTTTGTATCCATTCTAGTATCAGTTATGTATTAAATATTAAATAGCTAAAAGTATTAATTTCGTTTCCTGCCAAGTCATCAATTTTATAAACTACATTCATTGAGCAATTTGATTGATCAATTTTTATACCAGTGATATACCATTTTGTATTCTTTTGGCACTAAAATATATTTTATTATGTTTTGAAGTGCATCTCAGCTATTCTCATCTGCATTTTCCTCTGTTAACTTTAGAGTCATTGGCTCAAATTGCAATAACAAAAGGCACTTGTGTGAGTATCAAAGCTATTAATCTTTGATCTACCTACTTACCTATCTACTTTTGTAGCTAATTTTAACTAGAGCACATTTCATCACTGAATGTGACATTTAAAAATAGATGTTTCTGACCATGATAAGGAAGCAACCATCTATCTCTTCTTAAGAATTTGGTTCAAAAAATTCGTATGTGGTCTTGGAATCTGTGTAGTGTACTTTATTGAGATGATAGTATAGTTTTCTCACTATTCTTATATGGATTCTCACACTATATAATCTGCATGCTTACTTAAAAATTTTGTGCCACTTGTTTACTTGATACTAGTCTTACTGTTCTATAGTAACTGAGATTTCATTTGGTGTTTTTGATTGCTTTGTTTTGTTTCTTTTTGAGACAGAGTCTTGCTATGTTGTTCAGGCTGGCCTTGACCTCACTGTGCAGCCTAGGCAGGCCTTGAAGTTGTGGCAGTCCTAGCCTCCCAAGTACTGGGATGATAGACATGTATCACCACACCCAGAAATACTCAGAATTTCTAGGTGCAAATGACTGAAAGCCAAAGTGCAACCAGCTGAAACAGGAAAGGAAACATAGCTGATTATTTAACTGAAATATCTGCCTGGAGAGTTGATCTAGGCATCCAAAGAATGTCACTAGGACTTGGTTTTGCTCTCTGCACTTGCTGAAAATTTACATTTTCATCCTCATCTCAGAGAACATATCCACAGGGAACTTTTGTTTGGTTATTTGTTATCTTTCATTGCTGTTTTTTTTTTTTTCTAATAGCTCTGTCACTAGTCCTAGGCCCTTCCCAAAGGTTTACCATATGCTCAACTGTATACCAATCACTGTGACCACTGGTAGGCAAAAGGATTGACTGGGGTTTAGGATATTTGTCCATACTGAGGCCAAGTGGGGTGGATTGAGAGGATGGGAGGGAGTTTGCCCAGAATCAATTAAAGTGGTGTTACCCAAAGAACCGGGTGGGGTCCAGACAGACACACACAGTGTTCATTACACACCCTTACTAGTCTGAACCTGCCAGGTCTGCACAGTTAAAGTAACTGGTATTCTTATATCGAGATTGTTTTTCCACATTCCCCTTTCTACCAGGCTTTTACCTCTTTCAACACTAGTGGTAACTCTCCACCTAGTGACTTCCTTGTTGAGAGAGTTCGAAGGTCCCTATATTTCTTCTTTCTGCCACTATGTCCCTCTTTCACCATTCCCCATGGAGGCTCCCTCTTGGTAAACTCCAAAAGGATGAAGTGGTTCACAGTTCAGAATGGTGCTTTGCTTTAACTTTGCTCTGGTATCATTCACTTCAATGTGCTGTACTCAGTTATCATGTTCAGGAGGGCATTTCTGTAGGTAAATTGAGAACAGCCTCCCACAACTGAACTGGACCACTTTCAACTACTCGTTATATATATATATATATATATATATATATATATATATATATATATTAAGTCAATTAGAGGTATAAATGTGCTGGATCTTCTTACCATATAGAAGTGTTGCAAACCTTAGAAATTAAGACTTATAAGCCAAATAGTGCTTCTTGATAAACATATCAGTCTAACAAAACTAGAAATATCTTACAAGTTGAAACAGTTGTTCAAAATAATTAGGACTGTATCTGCAGCGATGAGGACCCATCAAATGGCAATGGGGAGAACGCTGCTTTGTGTGGCTGTGGGGAGGGTTGAGGTCAGCTGCTCAGAAGTAGTTCAAAACCTGGAGGTGCTGGGTGAGGGGAGGATTGGTGGAGTCACCCAGATAAGTTTGCCAAGGTTCCCATCAGGTTTGGCTGCTCAGGCTAAGACTGCCTTAGTCTGGAGTTGTTCAAACCAATGCTGAGAAGCACCATTCCTTCTTTGTTTATCTTGCACTGAAAACCAGGAGAGGGATTTGGCAGCTCTTGCTAGCTAGGAAACCAGTAAACATTCCTTACTTGCTTGGTTTCTCTTCTCTCTTTCATGTTTTGTCTCTGGTGTACTTTTATGGTAGGCTTGTTACACCTCAAAACTGACCACACCTACCAGGATGGATTTAAGCTTTGGGGCAAAACCAAGTAACCTTAGTGAGGCCTGTGAAAATTCACAGCTGCTGTTTCCAGTGGTGAAAGGGCCCCGTGGTAGAAAATGGGCATCACCTGCTACCAAGCTCTACCTGCACAAAAGAGGAACAACTTGAGCTGCTTCGAACCTCTTTCTCTTTCTCTATCTTACAACTAAATTGTGTGTAATCCTCTCTAGTTAAGAGGAAAAAACGCAAGGTCATTCTTTTGCATGAGGAAAAAGTCTTTGGTTATTCAACCTGGAATGGGATGAACTTTGAAGAGAGCTGTACAATATTCGATATCGTTGCCTTGTTATTCATTCTTTCCTCAGATTTGCAAACCAATAGACAGACATCATAATTGTTATCACCATCCTTTAGGTAAGAAATGCTACAGTACTATGGCCCAATGATGACATTACCACAAGTCACCTTACCTTGGCTCTGTGGACTTTCGTTCTCAGTGGCACTCCTTACATCCTGACTGCAAATTGAGAATTCAGTGTGCATGGATCCCTGAATCCCGTCTGACATTCACCCTGCTCTACTCTTTTTCCTCTCATCTCCTATAATATAAGAATGTGAAGATAACAATCATGCCACAGTTTCTCTAGTGCCTGAAATGTGTTTGGATATAGATGCCCTCAGATGCTTTGAGGGATGAGGTAACACTGATACAAGAAATCGGATATGGAAATGGGCCATGGATTTCCTATTCCTTACTTATGAAAACTCAAACGTAAGTGGTGTGTTACACTGACTATTAAATGCCCTGAAAGACAGTGCTTGATAAAAAGTACATAGAGATTGGTCATCCTGAATTGATGATATTTAAGTAACAACAACAACAAAAAAATAAAACCAGGAATAAAGGATGCAGTTTATAATTCTGTTTTCACTGAGACATCTACCTGTCTCAGTGTATACAGAATCATAACGTGGAGAATATAGTCCCAAAGGAAGACATATAAAATAATCTTAAAATGAAAGGATATTAATTTTGGAAAAATCATATTCAATAATACAGTATCTTTTATATTTAGAAAAATATTATTTGAATAATAGAAACTTAAGAAAGAAAAGTCAGTGAAAATTATCTAACCTAGCAGTGGCAGCCAGAAGGTGCAAGGATTCTCAGACTGTGGCCTGGCAGAGTCGCCATGGCAGTTGTGTGCTTGGGAAGAGAGAAACAGAGAGACAGAAAGCGAGAACCACAGAGAGAAGCCTGTATGGATTTTTAAAGAGTTCGAACTATGTGGAAACATCCATTTTCTTCTTAAATTGTTAACTTTTCTGTAAATGACGATAAGAAAGACTGTGTTTTGCTGTTTCCTGGGAAGGGACAGTACTAATTGCATGTGTATCTTATCTACCTGGATATTTAACAGTCTTAAGTGTCTTATTTGACCACGATGGTGCTGCATGGTAGATATTTTTCAAGAATTATTTATAGACAGTGGTTAAGCTTGAATATTTCTCTGCCTTGTTTGGGTGATGGGTCCTTGAATATCAGATTTCTTCTGTCTGAGCTGTTGTCCCATGAAACTACTTGATTCTAGTGAGCACAGAGCTTGGCAGGCCTTGATGAAGCTTATTTATGAGTTAAGTCCAAATGATTCCAAAACATATGGATTAAATTTCCCTTGAAATATCTAAATTAAAGGTGGAAAGAACTTGGAAGAAACCATTAGGGACCTGCTGTTACTCCAGCCAGTCTTAAAGTTTGGGCTATTTTCTCCCAATCAACAGAGCTTCAACTTTGCTCATGCTGTTGAAGGTCTCCATCTTGGCTCTTTTGGGGGTCCTGCTATCCCAGGGCAGCCAGTCCTACAAATCTCAGCAATGACCCACCAAGACCCAGAGGATCACGCATCAGGCGGAACAGGGAATGTTGTATTGAATGATACAGTTTAATGTCCCTTCCGGGTTCCTACCTCATCCAAACTTTAAGCATAAGTAATGCCAAGTATATAAGAATAAAAGGAGATCCAGGAAGTCATCCAAAAATTATTTCAAAGCAGAACAAGGATGACATTGGCTTTCCTTCCCATAAGCCAGAATCATAGTGGGTAATTTTTTTAAAAAAGAAATACAAAACAAGAAGAGTCATTACAATTTCTTTATTTCACAGGTAAACCAGTATCTCTTAACTTCTGGAGCAATTATATGATAGTTGAACTTTATCTTATGATCTTGTCATCTTGAACTATAGTAGTAATAACTTCAAAGGAAGGTGAGTCCTGTATCTCCTGAAGATGTATTCTTTTTATTTTTATTTATTTGCTTTGTACAGATTAGGTGCATTTATCCAAGGATCCCAAACCATTATGAATACAAATACATTTATTTTAAAATTACTGCAACTTTTTCATATATTTTGACTGCCTACCCCGGAAGAAAATTATTTTTTTATATTTCCTTATAATTACAGTGCTTGTATTAATTTGTATTTTCCTCCATAAGTTTGCAATAATTTTTTTTTCTGGTCTTTGGCCTCAAGAGAATATTTTAGTAAAGACCAGGTTCTCTACTAATGAGTTGAAATTTGGAATTTGATATCCAGTAATTTCTCTACAGATGACAAAATAGGTTGCTTGTTTTTTCACTGGAAAGACTTTGATTTTCCTGTGACTAATGCCTCCTTCATTGAGGCCAGAGGGCCACTGCAATTCAGAGGTGTCAATCTCTGACTATGTGCACCATTATCAGACTTCAAAGTGGCAACAGTGTCTTTGGAATCAAGCACAGCTCAAAACTGTTCTTGAGAATAAAAAGTACTCTTTCTTGTTAGTGCTTTGCTTATTGGATTGAAGTTAGCCTGAAGTGAATCACTGTAATTTTAACATACCTGAAAGAAAGCAGCTCTTTCCTTCTCCCCTAAAGGGAACGAAAAAGGAAGTGCCTGACATTTCTGAACCCGTTACAAAGGAGATTGCATTTTATTCCTTTATAATTAGCATTCATCACAAATAAACGAGCTCACCAGAATGAACCTGTGCCAAATAAATTCCAGTTGTCGGGTATTTGAAGTTGTCATTGTTTTACTTTTATTTCTAGAAATTTAAGTATAATCTTGATGCCACAAGTCTTTGTAGCTTTGGAGGCATGGATTTTTAATGAACTGATAGGGTAGAGAAAACATATTTTTAAAGTTTAGATCAAACAGCACGTTTTGTGGCTGTGACTATGTGGTATTGTTTTCTCCAATCTATGGGGAAGGCAATAGCTCACTGTTTTCTTCTCTGTGGAGTCATTACCTTTCTGTTAAGATTTCCTCCTGGCCAACCTTGTGCAGGAAGAAAATTATGAAAACATTGGAAAAGATGACACCCTTGTGATGTATTCTCAATGACCCTCAAGTAAGAGTTCAGACTTCGGTCTACAACAAAGCAATACCTCTCCCAAGTCCATGAGCTTCCCAGGAGAGACTGAGTGTTTTAGTAAGAGGAGATCTTCCTAAACAGAGATGCTAAATGGATGATGACTGTTTTAGGGTGTATCTGTTCTGTGCAGATATTTTCTCCATCCTGTCATCATCCTCCAAGCCAGACCTCCCTGTGCCTTCACCCCCTGGTTCTTTCCCCCAGGCTTTAAATCTGGCTCCATCTTGCTCTCTGACTGCAGGGAGCAGTGGGAATCTCCATTAAGTATTAAACACTCCACATCTGGCTTTCCCTCTTTGGTTCTCTAATGGTTACTGGAAGCCAATGACTAGCCAACTCATTCTCAAGGAGAGTACGGCTATTTCATTGTTTCACTGTGTTAGCCACTAAGTGTTATCTTTTCGTGAGAGGAGGCAAGGGAAAAGTGAATTGTCTTTAAAGAGGACTATTTTCCTGTTCATTATTTTATTAAATTGGTCCTGTAAGGGCTGGGGGTTTAGCTCAGTGGTGTAAGTGCATGCTTGGCAGGTGTGAGTGAGTTTGATCACCGGTACAAAGAAAAAAAAAATTGGTCCTGTAGACCTATTAAAGCCTGCATGCATTTATGGTCCTTGATTTTGTTCCAAGTACATTGTACACTGGATGCATTCATTCCTTTTTTTTTTTTTGTACCAGTGGTCCAAAACTATTAATGTGATCAACATCTGAATGATTCATTTTATTTAAAGCAGTAAATCTCATGGATCAATTTTGCTGTACCAAGTGCAGGGGAATAGTATATAGGTGAAACAATAGAAAGTATGATTGGTTTCATTTTGTTCTGTTTTCTATACCCACTTCTTAAGACTCTTACTAGGAACCAGACAACCATGAGTGATTTATGTGGTGACTCTGATGACATTAAATTCAGAGCAGAGCAAATATTTTTGAGCAACTCAGACATTAACAAAAAAGGAAAAGTTTCTGTGTTGGTCAGTTTGGGTGTCTTTATAAAAACTTGAGTTTTTTAAAATAGGGTGATAAAGACAATTGTCATTTTCTCTTGTCATTAAACTTAACTATTGTTGACTTATTTTTACTCCTTTACAGCCCCTAACCAGAGCCTAATGAACAAATCCAATCAACTATAGTAGCCTCAATTATAAATCATGGTGGCCACATACATAGCACTAAGCAATTAGTTTTTAAAGAGTAATTGCAGTTCCCAGGAATGGTGGGTTCTTGATTATTCTGGGAAGTGTTGTAGAGTAATGAAAAAAGTTTAGAGAGATATGGTTTAAAAGTCTGCTCTCCTACTATGGACAGGACTCTTTCAGCCTCATTTCCATACCTGTCAAGTGGGAATCATAATACTTACACCTCAAAGTCAACATAATGATTAAAATGAAACAAGATGTGTGAAGTGTCCAAAGTAAGGCTGAACAAAAGTTGATCAAATTATCACTGCTAGTGAACTAATTTCAAATCCCCTGCCAGTGTGAAGCCAAGAGTTTAATGAAATGTACAAAATGTGTGTTACTATAGTTTGTTTGCTTTACACACTTTCACCAAGCACGAAGCTTTTTTTTTTTTTTCAAAGCTTTTTTTTAAGGTCAGTATTTACAAGGTTTCCTGTCTTCATAGAGACAGGAGGTAGCTCCTTAAATCTTTCAAATTTTAACAGAATATTCAACTTGAAGAGAATTAAAAGGGACAGAATTGTTGTAAATTGTTAGATGTACCTTGCAAATACATAATTGGGTCCTTCACATGTAAACTCATATGACCTGGATATGCGTACTTTAAGGTAGGGTCAGAGATATCATATCAGTAGCTTTTCATGGTTTCTAAAATCATTAAATGCAATTCCTAATATATAGTATCAATGGGCTATTTTATTAGTCATGGAAAAATTGCAGTCCAAACTGGTTTTGTAACCCTTTGATGGTTTTTATGAAATTAAATCAGTCAGAAGGCATTTAATCCAAATCATGCTACTTTTTTCATTTGAATCTACTCTATTTGAGCCAGCAGGGAATGGTAAGAAAAGCATTCATCTAATTTTATATTACACATCCAGAAGCAATTAATGTACAGTGTATATGTGTGTGTATGTTGTGTGTTTGTATATATATGTACGTATATATATGCATATATGTCTTCATTTTTCTTTGATAATTGTCATCAAAACATTGGGTCAAAAGAAGGTGACTCCAGAAGTATGGTGAGCTCAAGGATAACATCACATCTCTTTACTACAATGCAATAAAATGAGCTAAAAAATGTCATCGAAGATATACACAGACAGACACACACACCAACACACATACAGACAACACTGCAGAATAAAAGCTGCATTCTTAAGATCAGTACTCTAAAAATAATGAATGTAGAAAGAGAAAGAAAGATGAATCACTTCATTTTTGGGGAAAGAAGTGAAAAACTCCAGGATAAAATTTCATTAACC
Organism: Dasyprocta punctata; assembly: GCA_004363535.1. NCBI lineage: Eukaryota > Metazoa > Chordata > Mammalia > Rodentia > Dasyproctidae > Dasyprocta > Dasyprocta punctata. The sequence goes on along the minus strand of RJWM01005173.1, from coordinate 57,217 downwards.
CTCTTTCACTCTACAAGTCTTAGACAAAATGAAGCATATAGGTTATTAGTAAGGGGATGGGGAGGGAAAAGGAAATCTTTAGAAATAAAAAACGTAAGTACCTTGAATAAGATAAAGTGAATTCTAACACATGCCCTGACTCCATCAATGAGGGCAAAATGCAGTGAAAATTTCTAAGCACAACTACATATAGAGATGGCAAAGTACTACCTGCTCATATTCCTTCCAAACTCTTAAGAAAAACATGAAAAGTTCAAGAAAATATACTTAATCCTGACTCCATATTGAAATTCTAAGGGGTAAGGCAAAGAAGAATCACAAGAATATCCAGAAGGATTTGTCAGAATTAATGTCCAGTAGACTTTATAGACTCTGAAAAGATATATTGTGGTAAGTAGTTACATAGTCTCTACATTTATATTATGATAACTAGTAATGAACTAGAAAATATTTGACATGACTGGTCTTCTGCAGGAATAAAAGTTATGTGTAGCATCTGCTAATTTCCATGGTGTAAATTCTTACATCATAATGGATTTCAGCTTATTAAAGTGACACTGCTAAATGTGAAGTTGGGAAGAGTTGCAAACATCTGATTCTCATAAATGTGGCTCCACTTGTGGCAAGTAGACAAAATTCCCACTGCAATAAGTGTTAAAGAGGATGCTTTCTCTGATACAGTATGAGCCAGGAAATGGAAGAAGTGTCTTGAAATAAGAGTTTTTCTTTCTACAATTTAAAAAAGAACAAAAAATTTCAAAAAGAAAGATGTGAATAACACAACATTAAAACAATATAATATAATTTCAAAGCCAAGGAAATGAATTCAAGATCAAAATAAAATGATTATAGAATAATATATAAATTAGAAAGTTAGAAGTTAATAGAGAGATGGAGAGTATTGAATGGCACTCTAAACAGAAAGGAAAGGCAGTCAGTCAGTGAAAGCCTCAATGATAGGTGACATTTAGAGCTTCAACCAAAGAAAGTGATGATATGGACCATGTGATTATCAAAGGGGAAAGCATTATAGGCAAAAAGGAATGGCAAATATCAGTTCTTTAATGTGAGAGAGGATTTGGGGGCTATAGAAAGATCAGACAGTTCCAGGGGTTGTTGTGCAGTAAGAGAGAAAGAAATAGGAGAGGAGTTAACAGAAAGTGAGGAATTTCTGGAAATACAGTAGACTGGCCAGCAGCAACAAATCCACTTCTGCAAGTTTTGGAATTCAGACACTGGAAAATAACAACTTGGGGAAGTAAAGAAGAAGGGAAGCATATCCCTGAGACCCAGGAAGGATCCGAAGGTAAAATTGTAACCCACAGAGAAAGGGAAGAAGCAGACCTGAAAGCAGAAAAAGGAGGTGGCAAACTACACTTTCTCCTCAACCCATGGTTGGTGGTGTGAAACAGGAGGACCAAATCTAGAGAGACACAGTGAGGACAAGTGACGTAGAGGCCTCCAGGGAAGAACACACCGGTGGAAGGGAGCAGTGGATGCTGTGTGCTACAGCAACTGGTGAGTGACTCCAGCCCAAGTGACTGACATGTCTTCTGGAGAGGGTGCTCGGCCAACCATCACTTTAGTGAGGGGTCGACTAAACTTGAGACTTGGAGCAGCTGTGGGTTGGCTTCATCTCAGGGCTCCCAGTGTTGAAATCCCAGGACGACTGGGTGAGCGACAACTGTGAGAGACGCCCAGAGTCAGAGAGCTGGGGTCAGAGCAGCAAGAAAAAAACACAGTGTTGTAGGCTAAAATATTTAGGTCTCAACCCTATGACCAAAGATCAGGATCAGACTGAATTTCTATAGATTTGAAAGTACCAATATGCAGAATTGATGCCCTGCCCCAATTCTATTCCAGGTTTACTGGGATTATCCAGCACCCCATCCTAATCCTACTGCAGGTTTGCTGGGATTATTCAGCATGGATCTGGGCTCTTATTACCTGCCTCTTTTGTCTACCAGCAACATCCTGTTTGGATACTACTACAAAACTGTAGGCCCCAGAAGATAATCATAGGCTTAAAATTAGAGAGAAGTTTGTTTTCCTTTGCTGTTGTGTATTTTTTTTCTTTTTTTTAATGTTGGATTTTATTTTTCATAATTGTGAATGTTGTATTTAGCTTAGTTTTGTTATGTTCTTTTTGTTTTGTCTTTCTTTTCTCCTGTCTTTATCAGTTTCCCAAATCTTTGATAATATTCCTTTGTTCTTCAGCCTCATTTCTAATCTCTTTCTTTCCTTTTCTTTTTCTATTTTTCCTACTATTCCTTTTAAATTTTCTCCCCTTTGGGTAAAATTGCTCTACTAAGTAGACACTTATTTATATAATTTTCCAATTTGTGTTAGATTTTGATCTCCCAGCTGAATTTTATAAAATTATGGAAGCAAAAGTAACAAAACAGAACAATAAGTCTCTTGACAAACACAAAGCACAGACAATTGAATAGATGATGCCCATAATGAAGGAAACAATTAGTGAATCTAAAGTAAATGCAAACATAAATAGAGGATCTTAGTGAAGACATGGAAACCATAAATGCCCAACATAGAAAAGAACTGGATTCCATGAAACAGACTCAAGTAGAAATCCTAGAGATAAATTCTACTGAAATTGTACACAGCAGAGTCAGCCAGTGTAAAGCAGAATATCAGATCTAGAAGATAGAGCTCTAGTTGGTGATCATCAAATGAAAGGCCTCTTAAAAATAGCAAGGGGCCCTGAAAAATCAATCCAATAGTTTTTAGGTGATGCAAAGAATACAAATACTAATTGATATCACTGTATAATTGAAAGATAGCACAAAAGGCATAGAAAATCTATTCAAGGAAGTAGTAGCAGAAAACTTTCTAAGCATGGAAAAGGAAACTGAGACACAGATAAGTGAGGCATATAAAAATCCAAATAGTCATAATCAGAAAAATAAATACACCAAGGTGTATTTTAGTCAAGATTCCAGAAATTCAACACAAGTACAGAATGTTCAAACCTGTTAGAGAAAAGTAACAAATCACCGACTATAATCACAGACATCTCAACAAAAACCCTTTAGAAAAGGAGAGTTTGGAGTGAAACATTTCAAGTCCCCCCACAAAAAAATCCAACAGAACGAAAGATAATAAACAAAAGAGCACTTCCAACCCAAATTGATGTACTTTTGAAAATTATCTTTCAAAATTGATGGAGAAACAAGATACTTCAATGGCAAAGAACACCTGAAAAATTCATGACCACCAAACCAGCACTCCAAAAAATCCTGTAGGATATTCTAGAAAAAGACAATGAAGATAACAATTCCAAGAATCTCAGTAGAATGAATCTACCAAGTAAGGCAAGCAATTAAACAGAAGGGAAAAAAAGGGAACCAAGAACAGGAAAATAATATGACAAGGATAAGTCAATAAATATCAGTTATAACCATCATTGTAAATAGTTTTGATTTACCAATCAAAAGGAATAGATGGACAGAGTGAATTAAGAAACAAGATCCAACTATATGCTGTATTCAATAAATGAAAGAAATTTGTAGATTGAAAGTCAAAGGATAGAAAACAATACTCTGGGTAACAGGAACCTGGAAAAAAGCAAGGTGGCTATTCTGTTTGCAGACAAAGTAGATTTCAAGCCAACACTGATCAGAAAAGTCAAAGAAGGTCACTACATACTTGATAAAGAAACAATCCAACAAGAAGAGATAATATTCATAAATATATATGTGCCAAATCCTGGCATACCCAACAATGTAAAACAAATGCTAATGGATATTAAAACTCAGATAAGCACTAATACAATTATAATGAGAGACCTCAATACCCCATTGTCACAAATAGACAGACAAACTAGATAAAAATCAGCAAAGAAATATCAGAGCTGAACCACAACTTGGTACAAATAGATTTAGTAGATACCTAGGATGTTCTACCCAACAATGGACTACACATTCTTTTCAGCAACACATGGACCGTTCTTCAAAATAAACCACATATTAGTTCATACAACATGCTTAAGTAAAGGAAAAGAAACTGATATTATCCTACGTATTTTATCATAGTGCAATGAAATTGGAAATAAATATCAAAAGAAACCACAAAACTATACAAACACACTCCTTTGAACAACTAGTGTATCACAGATGAAATTAAAGAAGAAATTTGAACGTTTCTACTATTAAATGATAATGCCAATACAAAATACCATAATTTCTGGAATGCAATAAAAGCAGTCTTATGAGGGAAATTTATAGCAGTGAATTCCTACATCAGAGAAGCAAAGTGAGACAAAAAAACAATCCTAATGTTTAACCTCAGTCTTCTAGAAAGAGAAGAGCAAGTTAAACCTAAAGCATGTATGAGTGAAGAAATTATAAAGATCAAAAATTACATATTTGAGACTGACAAAACAATACAAAGAATCAATGAGTCAAAGAGCTGGTTCTTTGAAAGATTAAATATACAAACCCTTAGCCAATCTTAACAAAAATAGGAAAGATAAGTTTCAGATCCATGCAATTAGGAATGAAAAGTGTGGAATCACAACAGATTCTGCAGAAATTCAGAAGATCATCAATAACTACTTTGAGAACCTGTTCTCTTACAAGACAGAAAACTTAGAAGACGTAGACAGAGCTCTAGGTATACATGAATTACAAAAGCTGAATCAAGAAGATATAAAAATTCTAAATAACCCAATATCTGTCAATGAAATTGAAGAAATAATTTAAAAATAATGACAAAGAAAACTGCAGGTCCTGTGAATTCATTGGTGAATTGTGCAAGAACCTTAGACAAGATCTAATGCCACTATTCCTCAAATGCATTAGTGAATTTGAAAGGGAAGCAACACTTCCAAAGTCATTCCTAGAATCAAACATTACTCGCATACAAATATCAGAGGAGGATCCAAACAGAGACGAGAACTACAGTTCAAATTCATACTAAATGCTCAAAAACTGAAAACTTTTACTCTGAAATCAGGAACAAGACAAGAATGCCCACTATCGCCATTCTAGTTCAGTGTAGTTCTGGAAACAGTAGCCAAATTAGACAAGAGAAAAGAGTATACACAGCAAAGGAAGAAGTTAAGTTACCATTATTTGCTGATCACATGATACTCTACATAGAAAACTCTGAAACCTCCACCAAGGACTCCTAGACATAAGAACCAAATTCTGCAGCATGTATCAGGATACAAAACCAACACTCAAAAGTAAAAAACATTACTTTAAATGAATAATAAACACAGAGAGAGAGATTAGGGAAAAATCTTTCACAATCTCATCTAAGAAAATGAAATACTTAGGAATAAATCTAACAAAGTAAGTGAAAGAGTTGTGTATTGAAAATCACAGTACTCTGAAAAAGGAGATTGAAGAGGATACCAGAAAATAGAAAGATAATCTCTTGTTCTTGGGTAGGCAGAACCAATATAGTGAAAATGGCCAACATGGCCATAGTTCCAAAACTGTCATATAGATTTAAGGCAACCTCAATCAAAATATCAATAGAATACCTCACAGAAATAGAGAAAACAATCCTAAAATTCCTATAGAACCAGAAGAGATCTAGAATACCAAGAGCAATTCTTAGCAACAAAGACAAAGCAGGGAGCATCAAAATTCCTGTTTTAAAATTATACTACAAAGCTACTGTGATAAAAACGGAATGGTAATAGCAAAAAAGCTGATCTGAGCATCAGTGGAACAGAATAGAAAATGCAGAAACAACTCCAAGCACAGTCAGGTTCCTTGTCTTTGGCAAGGTTCCAAACAACTTTGCTAGAAGTACTATAGCCACTTTAATAAACGATTCTGGGAAAACTGGCTCTCCATATCCTGAAAATTGAATCTAGCCCAATATTTCTCACCATGCACCAACCTAAAGTCAAGTTGGACTAAAGATCTAAACATGGAAACAAAAACAATCTGCTGAAAAATGAATAGATAAAAGTCTTGAAGACAGGTATAAGAAAAGACTTTATGAACAAAACCACAATCAAACAGGAAATATTGTGAAGAATCAACAACTGAGATCACATTAAATCAAAATTTTTTGCATAGCAGAAGAAACCACCAACAGAGTGAAGAGACAGCCCACAGAATGGGAAAAATTTTTTACCAGCTACTCCTCAGAAAAATGACTAATACCTAGAATATATAAACAACTCAAAGAAATCAGCCCTTCCTCCAAAGTTTAAGACCTAATCCAAAAATGGGCATCTGTAGTTAATAGGCATTTCACAGACAAAGAAGTAAATACATAAAAAAATCTAGTATGTAAAAAAAAATCCTCAGTATCACTGGTCATGCAAAAAAATGGAAATTAAAACAGCACTGAGATTCCATCTCACTCCAGAAATAATGGATATCATCAAGAAATCATCCAAAAACAAATTATAGTGAGACTGTGAGAAAAAAATTCTCCATTGCTGTAAACTGGTACAACCACTATAGAAATCAGTATGGAGGGTCCTTAAAACACCCAAAACTAGAGGTTCCGTTTGGCCTAGCTCTTCCCCTTCATTATTGTGTTTCTTCCCAAAAGAGTTAAAAGTACCATACCACAGTGATAGATACATACCCATGTTTATAGCAGCATAAGTTATAATAGCTAAATCTTGGAAACAGTTCATATGCCCATTAACAGATAAATGGATTAAAAATGTGTTATTCATTTACAATGGAGTACTACTCTGCCATAAAGGATAAACTTGAGTCATTTGTGGGCTCATAGATGCACCTCTAGACCATAGGTGTACATGAAATAAATCAGATACACAAGTTTAAATATCTCATTGTTTTCCTCAAGTGAGAAATCCAAAGGGTAAATAAGGAGCAGAATGGAGGATAGATACTGGGAAGTATGAAGAACATATTCAAATGGGAAGGGGAACAAGGGAGGAATGTGGAGGCAGGGAAAAGGAACAGAAGAGAGAAGGAAAAATTGGAAAGAAGGCTTTCGATAATGGAGAGAAGAAAGGTTGAAGGGAGAGAAGGGGAATGGGAAGAAGAAGGAGAATTAAGATGCATTATGTACAAGATCAAATTCCCTATGAAGAAGGTGGTCAATATGTATGACAAAGAGGTACCAATAAAAAAAGTTAAAAAAAAAACAGAGAAAGTGAGGGCCAAGCCACATACAGTTCCTTGGGCACGGTAGACTGTCTTTCACTCTGATATCAGTGGGAGCCCTTGAACCTGAGAAGAGACATGCTTTGACTGTGCTGCAGGAACTGCTCACTTAAATAAATAACTTTGATACCCAAAATACGCAATTAGTGTTACTTAAATTACTCACAGTCTAGTATATATTTTTCTGCTGAAAAAACAAGGAAAGCACAATAACCTTCATTTGGAGTAATCCAGTGTTCAAAGTTTTTCAGAAGAAAGGAGAAAGAATGTAGTACTAGTCAAATCAGGTATTAGCTGTATAATAAAGATATCTTAATACACTTTGATGCAGGAGTGGATAATGTAAATGTGTAGATTTCTGTTTTTGATAATTCTAGTACACACTAAACCATTATTAAAAATATAGTCTTCCCCTTCAGTTTTCTTTTTATGTTGTTGGCAACAATTCTCAGGTGGCCCTTCCACACCCAGTACCATGCTGACTCAGTTCAGCTGGGTGTTACAAGCTGACCATTAGTTAATTCACCACAGACCTCAAAGCCTTCTTCATCCTTCTTTTGTTCCTGGATCATGAGGTGAGTCGTTTCTCTCCCTCTTACACCCCTGCCATGATATTCTGCCACACGCCCAAACCAAGCATGGATCAAGACCCTTACACTGGTGAGCCCAAATAAACCTTTTATCTTCATATGCTCATTATCTCAAGTATTTGTTACAGTGACAAAAACTAACTAATGCAGTGTATCTGTGTATTGAAATGCAGAAAATCATAATAATATGGCCAAATCACATCTCTACTAAGGAAAACATTAAGCAATATAGTTGTTATTAATATACAGTACAAGTATAAACATAAAATTAAATCCCAAAACCTAAAAAAATTCAAATGGAAATTGACTAGAACTTACTTGAAATTGATAATATTTAAAACAGATATATATATAGGTATACACGAAATATATAATAATACAACTTCATAAAAACTAATATACAAAGGATAAACAAATATACAGAATGCATTCAATTTTGATTTTTGAATTAAAATATTCAGTGAAATGAGAAAACAATGATGTATTTCCAACTAGTAGAATGACAAAATTAAAATTATGAAATGATTCAAAATGAATGAAGATAGCCAAACAAGGACAAAGAGAGTGTAGAAATATAACAGTTAAATATTAATCCAATCTGTCCAAAGCACACATTTCTATGAATTTGTGTAAAGTTTTTAAATGTCTTTACCACTTGGCAAATGTGAGAGATTAGATGAAATTACTGTATAAGAACAACAATAGAGATTAATGAAGCAATAAAAATTAAAAGTAGACCTCAAATTCAATACATTACAAATAATTTTTCCAATCAGTGCTTAAATATATTTTATTCAATAATGTTTGTATAGCTGGTCTTCGATGTTGAAAGAAAGAAGGCTGGACCCCTACCTCACAGTGTATCACAAATAAATTCCAAAAAGATTAAAATTTTGAATGTCAAAAAATTAAAACAACAATTTACAAAACATATTCCTACACAGTGCAATCCTGTTGTTAGAAATTTACCCTGGAGATACAATAAAATTTTTCCAAGCGGTTTCTAAAGGAGGAAAACCATTAGAAACACCCAAATAGCAGTTAATAGAAACCTAGTTGAATTTTTTCAATGTACATCTATATAATAAAATGCAGTATAACTACTTAAAAAAAAGGAGGCAGATCTGGGCTTACATGGAAAGATCTCATAGCTATTTTATTTGATAAAACAAAGGTAAAGTTAAAGACAGTGTATTTAGTATATTTTAATGTAAGTTTCAAAAAGGAGTTCTATGTAAATAATAATTGTACCAATTATAGTAATAATAAAAGAGTAGTAGTGCTCAGCACTCATTAATCGTCACTATGTGCCAGGTACAATTTAAACATGTTATGTGCTTTGCCTGTTAACAACTATAGCAGATAAGCATATCAATAGCCCCTTGTGTCTCAGAAAGTCAAAGTAAATTGCCCATAGTTCTAGTAAATGGCTAAGCCAGGATTCAAAACAAGGCAGTCTGGCTCCAAATCCCATGCTGTTAACCTTTACTGTACTATAGATACACACACATCATACACCACAAACACTTGATTATTTTCTGAATGCAAAAATTTATTTAGTTGTAGTTTCCTGCGGTAGAAGAATTAATGTTCAGTCCTGCATCTAAGACACCTACAGTTTCATAGCTAACTTTCTATACTTACCTGATCTAAAATACAAGAGGTACAAGTTTTTTGTTTTCTTCTTGATGAAAAAAATAAGAAAATGGAAGAGAGAGAGAGAGAGAAAGGAAAGAAAGGGAGAAAGAAAGAAAAAGGAAGGAAGATAGGGAGGGAGGAAGGGAGGGAGGGAGGAGCGAGGATCCCCAGCTTTCTCAGGATCTCTGGAGACACTGACCAGGCTGGCAGGAGTTCCTCTCCATGGCACGGAGAAATGAAACCTGAAGTTGCTGACTAGAGAGCAGCAGCCCCTTGGTCTCTGCCATTTCCTCAGCTGGGATACAGACTGACTTTCTGAGGCAGAACCTGGGCGCCACTGGGTTGCATTTCCTATCAGCAAAGAGATCAGAGAAGGACGCTGTCCTCTTCATTAAGTCTCTTCTATCTATTGATCACATTCTCTCCTTTGCTGTGTGCCTGACACTGTGATACCCAGGAGCTCAGACTGCTGCTGGCCTGGGAACAAACGACAATGCTGGGGGTGTGCTCACTTACTGTCCCCTGGGAGGAGAGACCTGGGAGCTGGCACTGGCTGGCCACATCCCTGGCAGAAGGGCTGGCTTTCTTTGGCAGGGATGGAGTCACCATATGTCTCCAGACACTGGCTAGTTTGCCATGTCCAAAGAGGGGTTAAGTATGTCTTGTCTGGAGGACTCAGGTATCTACAGAGCACACTGGCAAGCTCCTGCCACCTGAAACCTCTGGCCCATTGCATTGTTATTTACCATGTGCCAAGGAGGAAGAGAGAGACCTGGCCCTTATTGTTTGGGCACAGAGAAATAAAACCAGTCCTCTGACAGTCTACAGTCTGTGTCAACTGGCAAAGTACCTGGGTCAAAAGGTAGAAAAAAAAAAAAGAATTTTTTAGAGGCCCAAATTTCTACCCCCATGTATTGTTCAGTAGTGCTTTCCTAGTAGCTTGCCTTAATTTCTTCAGGAATGGGTGCAAACCCAATGTTAAGCGTGAAATTGTGACTCACGGAGTCAAAGGGATGGAAAAATTATAACTGGAGGTTATGCAAGAATGTCTATGAGAGGTGTGTGTGTGTGTGTACACAAAGAAACTACAGAACTCCCTTCCAACAGTGAGCCATCAGAGCTGTATGTTAACAAGATGGAGATGTGGAGATAAAAGCCGAGAAGACAGATCACCTAGGTAGCCTCGAGATATTCTGAACTGAAGAAATACAAGTAGCATTTCTATGTATTGTTATCCTGGCTGCTTTGTGATTATTTCTTTAAAAAACCCAAAGTTAACCAGACTCATCAGAATTTTGGCTTCTTCTTTTGCAAGAAATTATTGACAGTGGTCTGGTTCTCCAACTATTTGGTCTCGGGGCCATGATGCACTCCCTGAATATTGTTGAAGACTCCAAAATGCCTTTGTTTGTGTATTTGTCTGTATTTAGTATATTTTTAATTACAACTTAAAAAATTTTTAGACATAATAGCATTAAAATACTTACAAACTGATCTCATGTTAATAAAGCATTTTATGAAAACGACTTCATCCGTTCATTCTAACTGATGAGAATAAAATTAATGACTAGTGACATAGTATTCCTTTTCTCCCCAATCTCTTTAATGTGTATTTTCATAAACAGAAAACTGGATTTTTGTTTTTTGGTGGTACTGAGGATTGAATAAGTAAGTTACACTTCTAACCTTTATTTATTTATCTACTTTTCTCTTCTTTAGCCAGGATCTCACTAAGTTGCTAAGTTTCCCAGGCTGCGCTTGAACTTGTATTTCTCCTGCCTCAGTCTCCCAGAGTGCTGGGATTATAAGCATGCTTCCCAAGTCCAGCTCAGCTGCATTCATATATCTGCTTCTGCTTTCAATTTGTTGTGTTGTTACTGTAGCCTCTGGGAAACCCCACTGTGTGCTCTTAGGAGAACAAAGTAAAATGATATAAATCACACCTTATTATTTTTATACTGAGAACTAGTTTCACAGCTGAGACCCTTTACAAGGGCTTCAGGGATCCTTAGGTATCCTACAGCCAATTGTCAATCTGATTAATAAGCAGACAATGTAATAATTGAGGTGAGTGCCGAAAATCATTAATTACTGGATTGAGTGAAATGTTACTGGCACTATTATTTCAATCAATCATCTACTCACCGGAAGACAGGTACTCTGAATTTGAAGGCCAAATATGATTTTGAAAATCAAGCTATGTGAGATTCTGTTTTGGGAAAATCATGTAGAAAAAGACACATCTTCAGTTTAATAACGATAGCAACTCAGAGGCTTGTTATTTATTTATTTATTTAGTGGCAGCGGGGATTGAACTCACAACCTTGTTCCCACCAGGCAGGTGCTTAAGCCACTGAGCCAAACTCCTGACCCTAGTTTTTTGAGACAGGGTCACACTATGTAGTTCAGGACAGCCTTGTGCTCACATTGTAGCTCAAGCTGGCCTCGTACTCGTAACAGTTCTCCTACCTCAGCCTCCTGAGTGCTGGGGTTAAAGGTGTGTGCCACTATACCCAGCTTCAGAGGCTTGTTATGATAAAGCTCAGACTTAATTTCTAGGAAATTTAAGAACTTCTGATGAATTCAAAATTGACACTTTGTGAGCTTTTAGAAATTAGAAACCTAATCACATTTTTTACTTAAACTAAGCTACATTTGCAAATCCTACCAAGGTCATTTTGCGTAAGTGGTACACTAACTGTAATTCAGTCACAGGTTAACAGGCCAGGTCTTTTGGTTGGAAATTTATTTTTATCATTTAAGAATTTGTGGGAAGATGATAAGAAAATAGATGGAAAAGACTATTGGGAAGTTAGTGCAATAAAATATAAGATTTATTTGTTTATTTCTTGTATGTGGTTGATTTTTGGAAAGGTCTGTGTGGGATAGCTGCCATGTTCATGTTCAAAATCTGACCTTCAGGGAATATATGGACCACACAGGAATCTGACCTTCAGGGAATATATGCACCACACAGAGAGTTGAAATGGGAATAAGCAGTAAGAAGATTAATGCATTAAAATTCAATAATATTTTCTCACAAGGTCATGAATCTGAAAAACACAAATTGGCTTATGGCAAATGGACCCAAATAGACTTAATGGTCTATTAGATTATTTGTTACAACAATTCTTCCCCTTAGTAACTAGAGAGACTACTATAGATGATGAGAACAGTGAGTTTGTAGCACAAGTAATCACAAATAACAAGAATACACAAATGTACATATGTACACACATACGCACACACACACACACACATCCTGGGTGTGAACATTCGGGTTGTATCAGTTTATCAAAACCCAGTCTTGGGCCGGGCGTGGTGGTGTACGCCTTTAATCCCAGCACTCGGGAGGCTGAGGTAGGTGGAGCATTGTGAGTTCGAGGCCAACTTGGGCTACAATATGAGCGCAAGGCCGGCCTGAGCTACATAGTGCGACCCTGCCTCCAAAAACTAGAGTCTGGAGTCTGGCTCAGCGGCGTAAGAGTCTGTCTGGCAGGTGTGAGCCTGTCAGTTCGATCCCCAGTGCTGGAAAAAAAAAAACCAGCCTTGCTAAAACTTTGATGTTCAGAATATTAAGATATTCTGATCTTTACTAAGAAGTGGAATGTTATTGGCTCATAGCTTTGGCCTGTATGAAGATCAGTTTTATCGTAAAATATTGTATTCTTTATTGAGACCTATGAGGATTTGATGAGCTTGTATTGCAAAGAACACAGTTCGCTGCTTGGTACTAGGACTCCGAAAATATACCTCTCTCCCCCCACCATCTGGTTCCAAAGGACAGAGCAATCCACAGTCCTAAAGGCCTCTCAGCTGTGTATTTTAACCGGAGGATTCTGCCTCTGTGGAAGATGCTTTAATGGGAAGAAGTGGCATTAAAATTAATTCCTTTAGATTTGAGGATTTGATTCCCAAGTTAGGAAAGATATTCCCTTTGGGTTTTGAGTGGAAGATATTGCTAGAGAAATAAATTTTCAGGAGAAATATGAAGTGTCATGTAGTTGAGAGTTGAAAAAGAGGCTGCATTTTGTAAACAACTGCATTATTTAGATTTGTGATTGGTCTGAAATGGAAGGTTAATTGTGTACAAGCAAACCAGGCTGCATTTGCTAATTTTGCAGTTTTATTCCAAGAGGAGTCTTCAAGATAATAACTTACAATGTGTGAACCGAGCAATGCTAACACACACACACACACACACACACACACACACACACACGCAGAGGCAATTATTTATTGTCAGTGCAGAAAGAGATTTTAAGGTGATCTGCACTATTTTGCAGTCAAGGGAGCCCTGCCCCCAGGCCTTTTAGACTTAAGTGGGAAATTTTTTTTTCTTGGAATAACCACTATGAAAGGCTGCATTTCTGGCATTAACTTCACATTTCAAGGGACCAGAGAACCAACCTGTCTTACACTGTACCCTGGTAGGCAGGTGAGGAGGCAAAGAACATCCCTTCCTGAAACTGACATTTCAGAGAAGTTGGGAGTTTCTTTATTTCCTGATGCTCCACAAGCTAGTTGGAAGAATTACAACTAGAATGTTTGGCATCTGTGCCTTAGAGTTTACTTAAATAAATCTCCATCACTGTAATAAAGATATATTCATTATTTGGTGAATAAGAATAATTCTTAACCTGGAACTGCACATTTGATGATTTTTAAGATGCAGACTATCATTCTTGGCAAAAATAATTTAAATAAACATGACTTAATTTAAAAGTTACTTATTGTACAGCCATCCACATATTTCAGTCTAAGTTTTGCTTCAGTTTTCTGCATTGTACAACAGAGACCTATTAGGTTACAACCACAGGAAGAAAAGACAAGATCCAAGAAAATATTTCTATGCTGTGGATAATTGAGGTCTTGTTTTATACACTACATTGGAAGAAATAAGTACTATCTATTCTTTTGTTTAATCTATGGCATACAAAATGTTCACAGTCTTTCATACATATCAGCATTTCTTTGGTTAAAATAGTTACTGAAGTGGTTTTAAGCCCGAAGAGAGTAAGTTCTGAAAACACAGGATCCTACATGAGTTTGAGTGAATGAAGCTTTTGGGCTGCCATGCTCAGAGATAAAAAACCACAGCTCTATTTGCTCAAAGTCCAGTAGGATGAAATTATGGGGGCCATCAGGTGCTGCATGCGGGAGTACAGGTCAGTCAGTTTCCATTGCTGGTCCATAAATTGTATTTTTCACATCTCAGCCTTGTGTGTAAAAATGACAACACAGAATTTCTAGCTCCTTAATTAAAAATCCAAAAATGGAAACTCCACTGTTGAAAAAGGAAAAGTATATATGTGAGGCATAATTGAAAACTATAGCAGATGTTTACATTTTAAAAACAATATTCCATTAAAAAAAAGACATTGCCATGAATCCCTCTCTATGGATGACCTATTGCTTCAATCACACTTATTCCATCACTCTGGCCACATTCTGAAGTAGTCTAGAAGTTCTCCATCACATCTTTAGTTGTGTTGTCCTGGCTTCCTCAATATCCTGAATCCATTCAAAAATTTTTGCCTCTCCTGGTCATTCTGACTTTGGGAAAGAGACAGAAGTCACATGATGCGAGATCTGGTGAATAAGGTGGATGAGGACACACCACCATGTTTTTTCTAGCCTGCCTTTCAGTTGGATGATACTCAGCAGCAATGTTCACTGTATTTTTGATCCTAACTTGTAAAGACATTGACAAAAAAAGACTGACAGAACTGCTTCAGAAAGTGGCAAGGTGATGGGATAAGTGTGTTCAAAGCCAAGGGGAATATGATGAGGGGTTATTGGTAATGTGTCTTTTATTGTAACAAATTTTTAAAATGTGTACAGTTACCATGTGTCTTTATTATACCTTGTGCATGTACATTATTTGTTGGTGAAATTTTCTCTTTCGGTGCCATAGCTTAATTTGAACTATGGGTAATGTTTATCTTTGATTAGTTAGAGTATGGATGCATATTTAATTTTTTTTTCTCTTTTGGAGTATGTACTTAAAATTTCATTTCTGTGAAAGGAAGACAGGTTGGTATTTTGGTACAACTGGTAACTCCTGTGTGTATTTAGTACTGGTGAGGACTGTTTTGGTAAGAGGTCTGTCATGACTTTCAGATGTGCTTTTTCTGACCTTAGCTCCATTCAGCAAAGGAAAGGATTCTCCTAGGAACTGCAGTGTGCGGAAGGCGAGATTGGTCAGAACACCACCTTGAGTAAAGGAGTAGAGCCGTCTAGCAATCATCCTAACAAATCACATCAGCACACTGCACCTAGGCAAGGCCATTGGAAGCTAGCACTGTCATATCCAAGTTCTGCAGGGCACCAGGGCAAGGCCTTGAACACTAGTCCTGAGATGCTACAGCCTCTTTCTTATTTCCGCCTCATCTTGCTGACTGTCTAATTTCCTTTCCTTTTCTAGTGTCTGTGTTTTCTTAATACAATCCGACTCAGTTCTGTTTCCATGTTAATAACCTTTTTCATTTTTCAACTGCCCTTTCTTCTCTGATTTTTTGTATGATTTATTTATTTTCCATATTCACTAATTTACTATGAGGTAAATATTAAAAATACTATATTTCTCTCTGGGCATTATGATGCACACCTATAATCCTAGCATTCAGGGAATCTGAAGCAGGAAGACTACAAAGTGTAAACTGAGTCTCCAGTTTAGCAACTTAAAGAGGATCTATCTCAAAATAAAGAATAAAAAAGGATGAGGATGTAACTCGATGTGAAGACTCAGAGTTCAATACCCAGTACGGAGGGGAAAAAAGTTATGTATCTCAGTATTGTATTTCCCTGCAGTCTGTTTTGCCATCAGTATGTCTGAATAAAACCCCATACAGCTTATGTCAGTCTGTTTGAATGTAATCCCAGGACAGTTTACTATTCCCATATTCACACCATATCTTATTTGAATATTTTGGGAGAAATGTTCTTAATATGCCCCTGCCTACTGATATATTATCAATGTGTCAGGGCTATATTTAGATATATTACCAATATGTCAGGGCTATATTTACCTTTTACATGAAGCCTCCCCTTAGGAATCTTTCTTCAGGTGGTCTCTGTATTTCCTTACTGGTGGAGCTAATCCAACCTCAGAACTTTATTTATTACTTTAGTGTGGATAGTATTCTAATCTACAGTTAGAGGTCTAAATGTGATTCTGAGCTATGGATTCACTACTTACTGAATTGTACCTCGTGGTGACCAGTTTATCCTAAGAATAACAAATTCCCATAAATATATCACTAACTTCTATGTTAGCATACATGTGTACACACATGTGCACACACATACACATATGTACACACACACACATGCACACACACATGTGTCAGGATGTTAATGGAAGTATTTTCCCATTCTTAAAAGCAGTTTGGATAAGCCGATGCATCAGTCATTTAAAAACTTCCGGCTGTGTGTGGTGATGATGCGTGCAGGCTCTGCTACTTGGGAGGCTGAGGGTGGAGGATTGTAGGTTCCCCATTAGCCTGGGCAGCTTAACAAGAAGCCCTGGGTTTGGGTTTGAGCCCTAGCACTCAAAAACAAAAAAAAAAAAAAAAAAAAAAAAAAAAAAAAAAAAAAAAAGGATGTTACAGGGATGGGGTGTGATGACTGTGCATACCTATAATTCCAACTCTCTTGGTGGCTGAGGTAGAAGGATTGTAATTTTGAGTCCAGCATAGGCAATTTAGTGATTTAGCAAGATCCTATCTCAAAATAAAAATTAAAAAAGCCTAAGGATGTAGCTTAGTGTTTGGACTCTGGGTTCATTCCTCAGTACTGCTGAGAAAAAAAACTATGTTACGGGGACAAAATTGCACTTTCCTGAGTTAATTGCCTTTCAGAGTCTTGTGTGTTCTCCTTCCAAGGCACACTTGACCCAGGATGCTCTTAATGCATTATAACGCTCTTATCCCTGAGGAGCTCCTGGTGGCCATGCACAGGAGTCCTGAGTTCCACTGGTGGAGAAGGTAAGGTACAAGAGTGAAATGTGGGGTGCTCTGGGATTCTAATTCTAATTCTAATTCTAATTCTAATTCTAATCCTAATGCTAATTCTAATCCTAATGCTAATTCTAATTGTCTGGAGAAAGATCTGCAGCTCACTTAAAAATGGTTCCTCGTATGCCAAATTATCAAAAACACAATAGCCACAACACAGATGGAAGAGTTTTCTAAATCAGACCATGCAAGGGACTACAGAAAAAGGTCAGAGTGGCGCATGTTCCGTAGCACCTTCCAGATACAACAAAGAAAATGGGCCTTTGTTATTTGGAAATTACTATTGTGGTTTCCACAGTAGTGGTTTATGTATCCATATGTTTGTGCGTCTACGTGGCTACTTAAATTGTAAGAAGAGGACTTGCCAGCCAGAAGGAAACTGAAGCACTCCATATGTCCTTTCCCTTTGTTAAGCAAACTATAAATGCATTACTTATTGATTGCTTTAAGGAAGCATTATACTATCTTTTTGAATCTGATGAAATAATAGATTTAAATTTTGTAATTTTAAACTTCTAAAAATTTTCTATCTTTTGTTCATGCTCTGTTATGGCTAATGATGAGTGGACTCGTTTGTTGATGTCTTTCCTTCAATTAATTAAATTAAAATTGAATAATTACATAATGTGTGCACAGATAGCAAAGACAAAACCCAGTAATTGTTTATAGATGTATGAATTTTATCAGTAGGTTTTAAACTTGCAATTCAATAATTCAGAAGGAAGAACATGTGAAAAAAAAATGTCTCCTGGACTGATTTGTGTCATGTAACTATGTGGGGTAAACCATATCATGGATGTTCAGAGTAAGAAATCTGTTTCATCAAATTATGCCAGATTTCCTCACTACCTCCATCTAGACACTTTGTGGATTTCTGAACGATTCACTGCTTTGTTTCCTGAATTCTTTACGTACACTGAATCCTTAGACACGTAGACCACTGACTAGCTAACATACTCATTGAAAATGTTAAATCCATCAGATTTTGTAAACATTTAGAGCTCCATAATAATATAATGGTTTATCCTCAGCTTCCTTTCCTCCACAGAGTAGAGAAGCCAACTTTCTGAATAATTCCCAGCAATGCCCAAGTTAAAATCTTCTGGTGTTTTGGAAGCCTAACCACTGATGAATCATCATATTGATGAATGGCCACACAAATTCAGACCACACAAGACTTCAAACTGGGCCTAGAGTAGGTCAAGGAATTGTCAAACATTTCAACTTCCTGGTGAAAAAACTGATTGTTGAGTTAATATGCTAAACTTACAATCTGGAAGAATTGACATGACAATGTCTCTTCTTGGTCTTTTTCCATTCTTTGACTCAGTTAATGGTTGGATGCTTTTAAATGACTAGGAATACTTACTATGGAGTTGTTTTAAAAGAAAATTGTCTTCAAATGAATTAAACTTTTCCTTCCTCAAAAAGTTTGTTTAATAATACAGCTTAACTTTTGTATTTATTGCATTTCATCTTTTCATTATAAAGACTCAAAATCCCCAAAGTATATTATACACTAAAAATATACATAATTTACCATATAAGGTGACTTTTGAAAATAAAGGACTAAACTCAACATCTCAGGAGTCATTTAGAGAGAGATGTCAGGGCTACAATTACCAACTATAGTTTGGGTTATTCAATTCCTAAACTGGGAAACATTATAAATTTTATTCTAATGTAACTATTATTTTAATTAAGGGTTTGTGAATGAGATTTTTTAATTCCAATAAATCTCGCAGTTTGATTATTTGTTATTTAGGTCTGCACTTGACCCAATCACAACTTGCTGTGTTCCTCCAGTGAGCTACAAATCCAAACCTCACAACAGGGCAAGAGGGCCTCTAAGATTCCAGGAGCACAGGGTCTCATTTTTCTTGACAATTCAAATCACATGTAACTAGTTTTAAAAGTAAACTTTAATTATTTGAGAAGTTTTGGGTTCACAGCAAAAGTGACCAGGAGGTACAGCTATTTCACGTATGCACAGCCTCCCCACTGACAAAGTCCCACACTACTGTGGTGGTACATTTCTACAAAGGATGAACTAATCAATGCATCCTTATCACCTGCATTCCATGTTATATATTAGCATTCACTTTTGTGTTGTAGGTTCTATGGGTTTAAACAAAGTCTATAACGACCTATATCAACCATTATAGTGTCATTAAGCAGCAGCTCTCAACCTTATTGTCATTGGGGACTGGCTTTGTAGAATATTTTTCTGCAGATTGGGCATAGGGATTCAGTTTTGGGATGACTCAAAGGAGTGCGCCACCTAGATCTCTTGAATGAGCAGTTCACAGCAGAGCTTGCTTCCCTAGGAGAATCTAATGCCTCACTAATTTGACAGGAGGCAGAGCTCCGGTGGTGACGCCAGAGATGGAAAGCAGCTGTAAATACAGATAAAGCCCCTCTTGCCTGCTGCTCATCTCTTCTTTGCCTGTTGTGTAGCCTGGCTCTAAACAAGCCAAGCAAGGATTGGTACTGGTCCCTCACCAGGGGGTTGGAGACCTCTGTCCTGTAGCATAATTCTATTGCACTAAATGTACTCCGTGCTCTGCCTATTCATTCTTGCTTCTGGTCTCCATCCCTAGAAACTATTGATCATGTGTCTTTTTTTTTTCTTTTCCAGATTGTCCTATGACTGGGATCACAAACTCTGTAGCCTTTTCAGATTAGCTTCTTTCATTTAGCAGTAGCATTTAAGGTTCCTCTACATCTTTTCTTTCATGTCCTAAAAGATCACTTTTTTTAGGGGTGAATAATAATAATCAATTTTCTGGGTGTGCTACCATTGATTTATTTGTTCACCTAAAAAGGCTGAGTTCAGGTAACTGAGTAAAGCTGCTATACACATTTGTGTGCAGGTTTAAGGCTGAATGTAAGTTTTCAAACTCATTTGGGTAAATGCCAAGGAGTGACAGCTAAATGTTAGCATGACCGTATGTTTAGTTTTGTAAGAAACTGCCTGTCACCCAAGCTAGATGTACCATTTTGGATTCCCAAGGGCATGAATGAGAGTTGGTTGCTGTAGCTCCGTATCTTTACCAGCATGGAATGTGGTCAGCACTTCAGATGTTGGCTGGTAGTTGTATTTTATTGGTTTTCATTTGTAATTCCCTAATGACATACAATGTTGAATAGTTTATATTGATTTATTTGCAATTTGCATATCCTCTTTGATGAGTTGTCTCTTTAGATCTTTCAATTTAAAACCAAGCTGTTTCTTTACTTGTTGTGAAGTTTTAAGATTGTTCTAAATATTTTCTATAATATTCATTTACCACATATGACTTTTGTAAATATTCTCTCCAAGTCTGTCTCATTCAGTCATCCTTGTTATAGTACAATTCAAAGAACAGATATTTTTTTGGTAAGTGTGAGGTCATGAGTGCGATCCCCAGTACCAAAACAAAACAAAACAAAACAAAAAAACCAACAAAAAAGAACAGATTTTTAATTTTAATGAAATATAGCTTGTAAATTATTGTTTTCATGGATCATGCTTTTGTTGTTGTATTTCAAGTCATTATACATAAGATCATCCAGATTTTCTCCTATGTTATCTTCCTGAAGTTTTATGGTTTTTTATTTTACATTTAAGTCTGTGGTACATTATTAACTAATTTCTTTTGGAGTGTTTAAATTTTGTGTCTAGATGCCTCATTTTGCTTGTTATGTTCAGTTGTTCAGGACAATTTGCTGAAAAGTTTACTTCTTCATTGTATTACCTTTGCCACTTTGTCAATGATTAGTTTACTGTACTTATATGAGTTTGTTCCAGTGACATATTTGTCTATTTTTCTGCTCATATCTCAATGTCATGACTACTGTAGCTTTAGAGTAAGTGTTGAAGACAGGTAAGTTCAGTCTTCCAAATTTGTTCTTTTTTTTTTTTTTAAAGTTATCCACATTTATTATGCTTACAGTAACAAAATTTAAGGTCTTACTATTAGGCCAAGAGACTAAAAAATTAAAGCTATACTATGTATCTATCATTAAACAACAAGTTATTCAGTCTCCGTAGAGACTGTCAAAAATTGCCAATGCCGACTATATTTCAAGTCGTCATGGCAGGGTATTGGGAAAAGTTTTCAATTAGCAATAATCGCGCCTCGGATAAACCTCATTGGCTCCGATACTGCCACTGCTCAAAGCTTGAACTTGTTCTTCTTTAATATTATGTTTGCAATAGTAGTTTCCTCAGAGAAACTTTAGAATCTGTTTGTTTGATTCTCCAAAATAACTTTTTAGGATTTTGAATCAATACATTGATAGTAACTGATATCTTGTTAATATTGAATTTTTCTATTTTTGAATATGGACAATTTCAACTTTTATTTAATTCCTATAGTCAAGAATATATATTGTTAATTAGATCTAAGCATTTAATTTTCAGGAGTTCTACTGTAAATGCTATTGTGCTTTTAATTTCAAATTCTACTTGTTTATTGTTAGGCTATAGTAGAGGAATTAACTTTTATGTATTAAATCTGTATCTTTAAATAATTACTAATTAGAGTCTTTTGGTCATTCTAATTTTCAGAGGCAAATATGTTATCTGTGACCTAAACCAGTTTTATTTCTTCTCTTTCAACTTCTAAACCATTCTCTATTATTGTTGATTATTTTAGCAAAGTCTCCTTGAACCATGTTGAAAAAGAGAGTGGTGATAGAGAAGATGCTCACTTTGTTCCTGACCTTATTGAAAAGTCATCTAGTTTTTCACTATTAAGTATGTTATTTGCTATCTTAGTTACTTTTCTGTTGTTGCTGAGATAAAAATCCCAACACCCAAAGTTAAAGGAGGAAAGGTTCATTTAGCTCGCAATTTATAGAGGTTTCAATCCATAATCAACTGGCTCCAAGGCAGAGTGGCACATGGTAGAAGGGCAATCATTCATGCAGCAGAAAACAGCAAAAGCAACAGGAGAAGGCAAGAGGGGAATGAGAGAGAAAAGAGCCTTTCTGTCCCTTATGTTGTATGCAGGCTGCCCACCCTGTAGTGAGGGTAACACTCACACCCGTAATCTTTGCGCTGGACCATGAATCAATCACAATCTGTAGATTCAGCCCCCCAGGAAGAGCTCACTCCCCGCCATGACTACATGAGGCTTTGGGGAGACATCCAGATAAAACTCATGGCATTTACTTTAAGATTTTTGTGGTTGTCTTTCACAAAATTGAAGAGATTAACATTCACTCCTAGCTTACTGAGAGATTCTGTTATGAATGGATGTCACATTTTTTTCAAAAGCTTTTTCAGATCTATTGATGCAATTGTGCTTTTCTTCACCTTGCTAATGTAACAGATCACACTAACTAACTTTTAAATATTGTCTGGTATAGTTCTTTCTATATGTTGTTAGACTTGACTGGTAAACAGTTCATCAGAAATGGTCATGAAAGATATTGTTCTGTAGGTTTCTTTTTTTATAATGCTATTGTCTGGTTCTGCTATTTGTACAGCACTTGCTTGACAGAAAGAGGAAATATTCCCTGTGTTTACATTTTCTGGAAGAGATTACAGAGTTCATCTAATCTCTTCATTAAACATTTCTTAGAATTCAATCATGAACCCATCTTGACCTGCGTCTTTCTGTTTTAGATGATAAATTAATCTTAATCCAAATTCTTTAATGTATATAAGGTTATTTGAATTATCTTTCTTCCTGTCTTTGTTTTGGTAGATCGTACTTTACAAGAATTAGTACATTTGATATATGATATCACAGTTGTGGACATAAAATTGTCAATGTTTATCCTTTATTATGCTTTTTAATGTCATGGATTCTGTAGTATAGGCTCCTATTTTTGATATTAGTAATTTTATCTTCTTTTTTTTTCTATCTTGGCTAGAAGGTTATAGATTACTATTTGCCAAAAGAATCAGTCTTTAGTTTCATTGATTTTCTTTGCTGATTTTTGGTTTTCAGTTGTATTGATTTATGGTCAGTTTTTTATTATTTCTTTTCTTCTGGTTACTTTGGGTTCAATTTTTCCTTTTATTTCATGTGCTCACCTGGAAACTTGGTTATTGATTTTTGATCCTTCGTCATTTGTATTGCTCACATTTAATGCTATATATTTCACCCTAAGTACTGCTTTTACTGCACAGCACAATATTTGATAAGTTGTATTTTCACTTTTTTCAGTTTTTATGTTTTATTATTAGTACATGTTCACAGTATATAGTGATTGCATTCCTTGGGGAGAAGTGGCCTGTGAACATAAAACATCTTAACTCTCTGTTTTTCAGTCCTTTCTTCTCCCCACGCCCTCCATCTCTTGTTCTTTTTCCCTTTTGCAAATGATCTATCTCCCTGTTTCTAATTATCTACCTTTCATTTTGTTCTGTATGTTTTTAGTTTCTCATATAAAAGAAATTATGCAGTATTTATGTGCTTGGCTTATTTCCCTTGGCATTATGGTCTCAAAGTGCATTCAATTTCTTAACAAATGGCTCAAGCGTATCCTTAATTATGACACTAGTACTGTGCATATCTTCGTTTAGTTCAACATGTTTTTAAATGGTCTCTTGCTATTTCTTCACCGATACATGTGTTATTTAGAAATTTATTGTTTCATCTCTATGTATTTTTGGATACTGAAGGCTATTTTCCTAGTATTGATTTCTCATTTAAATCTACTCAGTCACCTGAGGGGATGTTGTACATTTTATGTTTGTTTAAACTTGCCATGGTGTGTTCTATGGCAGAATATAGGCTATGTCTAACGTAGACTTGAGAAGAATATGTACTCCACAATTGTTCAATGAACTAGTCAATAAATACTGATTATAGCCAACATTGTGATGCTGCTGCTGAGTTCAACTATGTCCTTATTGATTTTTTTCCCTGCTAACTCTGTCCATTTCTGAGAGAGGAATGGTTAGGCTTCTAACCATAATAGTAGATTGATCTATTTCTTCCTATAGTTCTATCAATTTTTGCCATTAAAATTATTAGGCCTTCTTGGAGAACTGACAGTTTTTTTCATTATGCAATGCTACACCCTTATCCCTAAGAAGTTTCCTTGCTCTAAACTCTTGTTTGCCTGAAACTAACTTAGTTTCTTCCACTTTCTGTTGATTAGAATTAGTATGATGTATTTTTCTGCATTTTTATTTATTTATTTATTACTGTGCATTATTTTGGATTGAACCCAGGGCCTTCACACTGAGCTACATCCCCAGCCCTTTTACATTTTTTAAATTTTGAGACAAGGTCTTGGTAAGTGCCTAAGTTGCCCAGTCTTGGCAGGAACTCCTGGAGTGCTGGGATTAAAGGGATGTGACACCTTCATCTTTAATATGTAAGTGTCTATACACTTAAAGTGGTTTTCTTGTAAACAAACTATAGTTGGGTCTTGTTTTTTTATCCATCCTGAAAATCTCTATCTTTTAGTTGCTATATTTAGGCCTCTGATACTTTAAGAAATCATTGATATAGTTGAATTAATGTAACAATTTTCTAATCTTTACTCTGTTTCCGATTCTATTTTATCTGTGGCTATTTTTCTACATTTTATTGTTGTTTTGTCAGGCTGATGATCAGTCTTAAACATGCTATGCAAGTTCTCTACCTACTACTGAGCCACAACTTTGTTATTTTAATGAATCATTTTATATAATTGCATTTCTCTCCTCTCTTAGAATATTAATATACTTCTTCCCTTCTTGTATTAATGGTTGCCCTAGAGATTACAATATATATTTATAATTTATTTAAGTCCATTTTTCAAGTAACACTGCATGGATTCACAGATAGTGCAAGTACATTATAATGACAAAATCTTCTTTGTTCTTTCCTCTCGTCCTTTGAATCATTGCTAGCCATAATTTCACTTACACAAATGAATGTATATTTATGGTCAAATAATTGCTGCCACTATGTTAAACAAACTGTTATGTGTTGGATTAGCCTAAGATAGAAGATTTAAACTTCATTTATTCTTTCTTCAATGTTTTTCCTTTCTTACAGATGTGACTTTCTAACATATATTATTTTCTTCCTCTTTGAAGAAATTTAAAATTTTTTGGATTGATAAGTCTACTAGCAACAAATTCCCTCAAATTTTGTTAATGCAAGTATTTATTTATCCTTCACTATTGAACGATAATAATACAGAGTACAGAATTCTAGGATTTTATTTATTTATTTCTCACAAACCAAATATCTCTCTCTACTCTTTTTTTCTTTGTATGGTTTCTGAGAAGAAATCAGATGTAATTCTTATATTTCCTAATAAATAAGATGCTTTTACCCTAGTTTATTTCAAGGTTATCTTTCTTTACTTTGATTTTTTGTATTTTGAAAGTGATGGATGTAGATACAATTTGTAAGAATTTGTCCTTCTTGGTGTTATTCAGTGTCTTGGGTTTGTGGTGTAGAAATCTGGAGGAAATGTTCAGTCTCTATCACTTTACACATTCCTCTTCTCTTTTCTTTATCACCACACCAGTATTCCTGTTACTTGTGCAAATCATCCTTTGCTGTGCAGCTGTAATTGTTCTACAATTCTCAAATATTCTGCTCCATTTTGTTTCAGTGCTCTTTCTCTTTATTTTTCTATTTGGAGGTTCTCTTAGCTTTTCTTCAATCTCAGAGAATCTTTCCTCATCTCATCCAGTCTACTAATGAGTGCATTAAAGACAGTTAGTATTTCACTTAGATATTTTTTAAATTATTTACATTTTCCACCTGGTCTTTTATGTGGTCTTTTTGTTCCCATTAGATCCCTAATTTTAAAATTCCTGGTCTGATAATTCTAACATTCTTGACATATCTTGGTCTGGTTCTGATGGTTTCTGAGTCTCTTTGATCTATGATTTTTTTCTGTTAAGTATGTTTTGTCATTTTTTTGCTTAGTAGCCAGACATGATGTATTGGGTGAAGCAAAATGGTATGCAGGTCTTTTGTAGTTTGACAGGAAGATGTGGAAGAAGGGCAAGTGTTCCACAAAATTGTGATCAGTTTTCTGTCTTTTAGGATCCTGTGCTGTTGGACTGTAAACTTCACAGATATTCTGAGTTTCTATTCCTCACACCCCAGTTGTGACTGATAGGCTAGAATGGGCTGATACTCTGCATTTCCATTCCCCTAAACAGAAGACTGGTAGGGTCTGGGGTTAGATATTTCCCTCCCCTCACATCAAATCCATAATAATTTAGACAGATAAAATAATTTCTCTTGAGGACATGCCTTGCTAAGAAAAAAAAATCCTTAGGTATATTTCAAAATAGTTATTTCTCCCTTCTTCCACAGGATGCCTAAGAAAATTTTTCTCTGAGCCTCATTGTGCAAACCTGATAGAGTTCCTTTCAAGACTGGTCTCTAATGAATTTTTATTTCTCATATTCATCCACTTTGAGGACCCAGAAATTCATGATTAGGATTTCCTCTGCCAGAACTAGTTCTTATGGAGATTTCTGCTCATGGGTTTCCCCACTCAGTAAGCTGTGATCCTTCGTGTCCTTGTGCCTGTCTCCCCATTCATGGGAGCAGCAGATTTCCTGATGACCTCACTTCTCAGATGGATCTTAGAAATTTTGACTTTTTAGTTTGTTCAATTTTTTTTTATTTCCATTAGAATGGGGTAATGGATCTCTATATTCCTTTCATGCTGGACCAGAATCCAGAAGTGTCACATATAAATTTTGAGACTAAATCTTGTAAAGGCAGATATTGGCTTTAAATTACAATGGAAAAACTGATTTAATTGAAATGATCATAATATTTAGAAATTAAACAAAGTTGTCAACAAGGCTTCCAGATTATTAATGTTGATTATTCTCCTTTTATTCTCTCTACCCTCTAATATTCATTCTCCATTCCTCCTAATTCTGGTGGTTCATGTTATGGATTACAAAACTTCTCTGGCTTCCTGTTGACTTTGGTCAATGGAAGTTTCCACCTGGCCATCAGGAGATGAAAGGAGAATCAGTGTGGTATAGCTCTTTCCGACTTTATCTCTGCTCTGATACTCTCATTTGGTAGGGAGCTATTGCTCTTGCTGGATGGCCCCAACTCCACAGTTCCAGCTGTGGCTTAGGCATCAGTATTTCCTCCTTTTGCCTTTTCAGATTAGGTTATCAGTAACTTGCATCAGCTCTTGTTTCCTACCAGGACCCTGATTAACAGACTATAATTCTATGACATCAGTGAAAACGTTTATTAATTGGGCATATAAACTCACACATTTTACTTTGTTAAGCAAATGACTTTCAATTAAGACAGAAATATGCAAAAGCATCATTGGCAAATAAGACTTCTGTCTTCTTTGGGAATTGAATCATGCTTTTCTACGCATTCATTAATACTGTTTTAGCAGTATATATTGATTTAATCATTGCTAGTATTACATATAGTTATTATATTTTATTAATATATTAATTTATAATGTTACATACAGATGTAATAATGTATCAATTTACCAGTGAAATAAGCAAGCTGTATCTACTGTGCCTCCTTTTAGAGTTTTAACTTACAGTAAATGTCTTGGCTTTGGTTTACCAAGAACCTCATACCCAGCATGTTGAAAGCTGAGCTTGCTCTGTCCCTTCTAAGTCTTATTTGTGTTCTTTTTGTTTAGTTAGCTTTACTATCTAGTCATCTAAGCTTGGAAAATGGCTGTTAGTTTTCATTTCTTCAGCCTCTCTAACATTCCACTTGTATATCTGGTTAGTAATGAAATTCTTCATGTTAATTATGGTTTACCAATGTTTCTCAAATTCCTGATATCTATATTTATTCTCAACAACCCTTAATTCAAGCTCTCAACATAATTTCCTTTGACTATCACACTAGCTATTTCCAGGCCTCCTCTCTCTAGCTCACCTCCAGATGATGTGTTTAAACATTTAATAATCTCCACCTACAATAGAAATATTTTCCAAACTTCTGGTAATACATTAGTGGATCTTAAAACTTATCTAGTAGGTGCCTGCAAAAACATAGACACTGAAATAACTGAGTTATAATACTAAGCCTTTCTACATGCACTGCATTCTAATATTTTTATTCTATATATTGGGCTGCATTTTGTGCAAAAATCATAGTCATGATCTACTAAGGAGTGATGTATATGGGGGATATTGATAGACATCTAAGTAACACTGTAACATAGATATGTTTCCTGCACCCTTCCACACAGGTTCAAATTTACTGTGCTTCTATCTTTTTGTTCCTGCAGTTTATTCTTCTATAATGATTTTGCATTTTGTCACCTCTTTGCTGTATTTTATCTCTGAATCTCTCCACATTCATTTTTCAAGGTCCAATTTAAACGTTTTTTTTTCCCTCGGGAGATTCTTCACATAAAATTAATCACTCCTTACTTTATGTGCATTTAACATATTATCTGATGACTTTAAAAACTTGTTTTATTTATGTGTATATCCCTCTTCCTCAACACTAAACTTCCAAAGTTCAATACTTTCACTCATTTTCACACCCTCAAGATCTAACACAGTGCCAGAAAATTAGTTAGTGCCTAATAAATCATTGTTACTAGATCAGTGATTGAATAGTTTAAGTGATACTCACTTGCCCACATCTACCAGGATTTTTTTAAGAGTAACAATCATCAGCACATTGCATATTATTGTGTTCACAGAAATTATTTAGGATAAAAGATATAGACATGAAACACTATCCAAAAAATTATTAGATACCAGGATTTTTAAGGAGTCAATGAAGTTAAGATTCTGTCTCCTCAAAGCATGTCTTGTGTTTGGGGAAAAACACTTCAAGGAATTGAGTTGACAAAGTACTGGCCTAGTTCTTTCATATTTTTTACCAAAAGATAGGTATATGTTTGTTAAGAAACTACCAAAGTATTTTCCAAAGTACTTTGCACAATCTTACACTCCAGCTAGCAGTGTAAGAGGGTGCCAGTTGCTCCATATCCTCATCCTTTGAAGATATTACCATGGGCACATAGTAGAATTTCATTGTAAGTCCTAGAATAAGAAAACAACCTATTCACTGAAGGGCTAGGAAAAAAGAGTTTTAAAGGCAGATAAAACCATAAGTCTAAAGATCCTAAGGTATAAGCTTGTTGTGTTTCAGAAATGGAAAAAACAGGGAGAGCATGAAATAAATGTGAATAGATTCAGAGAATGATGAGGAGGCTAAATCCAGATTGACTTCATGAGCCAAAATGAAGGATTTGTCTTTTATTCTGATGGTAATGTAAACCTATGGAAGTATCATAAATACAGTGCTGATATAATCTGATTTACATATAAAAAGAAGAGAGTTACTAAGTTGCCATGTAGAGAATGCATTTTATAAAGTAAGAACAGAAGTAAGAGGTTGAATTAGGAGACTATTTCAGCAGTCCAGACTATTTCAGCAGGTGAGACATTTTAGGGAGTGGACCTAGTGGATCAGCAGAATTAGAGAAAATTGGATAGCTTTTGGTTATACTTTGAAGCTGTATCTAATAGGAAGTCCTGATGTGTTCAATTAGGGATAAAGAAAACAGAAGAATAAGAGGAGACTGCTTTCTTTTTCACTAGATCAAGTAAACATTTCATATTATGCTTATTGAAAGATAGAAAAGACAGCGTGGGGCAGCCATCCCAGCCCCTGTGTGCACACATTGCCATTAGGACTGTCCCTGGGTAGCCAGTGCAAGCCAAGAGAACCACCCAACCAGGTCCTGGAGAAGCCAGGACTGTCTGGAGAAGCCTTCCCTACACTCTACCACCTCCTGGGGAACCAGAGTTACGAGAAACCCAGGTGCCTAACCCAACCCCCTATACTGTGGACACGTAGCCAATGTGGGGCACCTGATACTCAACAATTCTCTCATCCATAGGAACACAGGAAAATGTTAAGACAAAGGAACAAAAGGCAATTTGTGGCCCAAACAGAACAAGTCCAGGTGACATGGACATGAAATAAAGTGGCAGTCGCACACCTGAAATTTCTAGGCTGATGGCAACTGAAGTAAAGAAACTATTTTATGAAATGGTAAAAGAAATCAGATCAGAGATAATATCTCAGGTAAAAGTAGAAATGACAAACATAATAAAAGGATTGGTGAGTGTATCTAAAGAAGACACAGATTTTAAAAAAAGAGAGAAGCATAGGAGAATGCGGGAAACCTTGAATGAACTACATACAGAAGAATTGGAATGCATGAAACAGACTCAAAGAGATATCCAGGAAATTAAAAATCATTGAAAGCTGGCAAAACCACTTGAAAGAAACTGAAAACAGATTTTCAGACCTTGAAGACAGGATGGCAGCTAGCAATTGTGAAAGGAAAGATCTCTTAAAAATAACAAGGAACTAGGAAATAACAATTCAAGGACTGCAAGATGACACAAAGAAAAATAATTTAAGAATGAGAGGTGTCAACGAAAAAACAGGAGGCAACACAAATGACATAAAGAGATTATTTACAGAAGAAATAGCAGAGAAAGTTCCAAGCATGAGAAAAGGACCTGACATACAGATAAGTGAGGCGTATAGAACTCCAACCAGCCACAACCAAAATAAATCTATACCCAGACATATAGTAATCAAGATCCCAGAAATTCAGCACAGCAACAGAATACTAAAGGTTGTTAGAGAAAAGAAACAGATCACCTATAAAGGAGAACCCATCAGGATCACAACAGACTTCTCAACATAAGCCATCAAGTCAGGAAGAGCTTGGAGTAAAGTATTTCAAGTCATGAAAGAAAACAACTTCCAACCCAGACTGATGTACCCTGCAAAACTATTTTTCAGAATTAATGGAGAAATAAGATACTTCTATGATGAAGAACAACTGAAGGAATTCATGACCAACAAATCAACTCTACAAAGATTACTGAAGGACATTCTAGAGAGAGATAAAAATGACTCCAGTCCCAGGAATAGCAGCAGAGTGGGATTGCAGTGCAGGGCAGACAATTGAATGAAGGGGAAAAGTAGGGAGCCAATGAGAGGAAAAAAGCATAGCAGAGACAAACCAGTGCATGCTGGCCATAACCATTAATGTAGATGGCCTCAATTCACCAATAAAAATAAACACAGGCAGAGTGCATGAAGAAACAAGATCCACCAGTAGGCAGTATACAAGAAACTCATTAACTTGAAAGAAAATTCATAGATTGAAAGTCAAAGAAGAGAAAACAATGCTCCATACAACAGGCAACCAGAAAAAAGCAAGGGTAGCTTGCCCATCAACCTCAGAATTGATAAGAAAGATACAGCATTTTGAACAATGGAAAGCTACTCAGTTATAAAGAAGGATAATCATGAGGCTCTTGTAGGTAAGTGGAAGCAACTTGTCATTATGCTCTTGGGTTAAATGGTTCAGACTCACATACATGAACATCATATTGTCTCCCTAGTACAAAAAACTGAAGGAGTTAGTGAGATCCCAAATGTACAATAGATATTGTGAAAATGAAAGGGGCAGAAACGTCTAAAAAGGGAATGTGGTAGCTATTGTTAATTCTTTATTATTTTGTTTTAAAGTCCTGTACCATTTTCATTGTTTTGTTTTGATTGGTTTTATTTTGTTTGGTTTGGTTTGCTTTTATTATATCTAATGGTATGGGTAACTATTTCAAAGATCACAAGATATGTTATGGTAGCCATTGTTGATTTCCTATTATCTTGTTTTGAAGTCCTATATCACTTGGACTGATTGGTTGTGAGTTGGCTTTGTTCTGTTTTGTTTGGTTTGGTTTTATTCTCTTAAAAATAAAAAAAGAAGAAAAGAAAAAAGAAAAGACAGCATGAAGCAGGTTGAGGAGTAGACAGAGGAACCATAAGCAGGTTTATTTACCACATAGTAATTTAAAAAATGTTGAGTATGCAAGCAATCAAGGAAGATAAATAAAGACAAAAGCTCAGAAATTAATTTTACATGCATCAACCTTTAGATGGTACTTAAAGTTATGTAGTTAAATGAGATCAAGGGAGAAATGATAGACAGATCATAAGGCCTAGGCTAAGTTTCAAAGACCCCATCATTCATATCAGGCAAAGAGGAAGTATCCAACAAGCCACTGAGAGTGATTGGAGCAAGATAGGTAACTAGGTAGGAAGCATGGAGGATCAAAGCAGAAAAACCCAGATACAACCAGGTGGGAGGCTGCTGAGCCATTAGAGGACAAAGACAGAAAGTGTCAAAGCTTTACTGAATCAAAAAAGGAAACCTGTTTTGATGCAAATTAGAGCCACCTGTGAAGAATGAATAAATTGCTGGAAAATGGTCATAATAAAATATGCAAGGAAAGGAGACATACGGATTTTTATGAACCTTCCAAAAATTGTATCCTAGATAGACATTGCTTTAAATTTTGTTCTCTAGAAGAATGATGCCTGGAGTTAGCAGGTACATTTAACGAGGAATTTTTGCATGTGCTAATGAATATATGGGGCATGCTGTTGCCTTTGGAGAAGGTTAATTTCTGTTGACTTGTTCTAAATATAGTGAGAAAGATGGAAGCCAATTGCTAAGAGGAAAAAGGGCATTTTGAAATGGATTCTCACTGAATACTTTTCCCCAAGAAAGGCTGTTTGTCGTAAAGTGATGAACATAAAGAATGAGTTCCCTAAAGAAGGGAAGAACAATAGTAAAACTCATGGTGATGTAAAAAGACAAACGGAAACATACCATGATCACTGGTTGATGAAATTCCACATGAAGAAATGTCAAATAATGAAGACAGGGTCAAAGTTCCAGAAAAAGGAATGATACAAAGCCTAGCAGTGTTAGAGAGAGTACTAAGGGATTGGAAAAATAAATCCCCAAGTTCCCAGCATGGATTGAGAATAAACAGTTTAAATAGGAAACTGGGAAGCAGAAAGAGTCTGAATGAGTGTAAATGGAAGGAAATTAATGCAGGATTTTATAAGGGATTAATGCAGTTACATATAAATTATGGTTAGTGCTTCTCATCACATTTTGTTATAAAGTGTGTGGAGATCGTGGGGGATAAAAAAGAGGCCTGAAGTCGGTGAGGTTTTCAGTCAGGTCAGAGAAGTCCAGCATCCCCACTGAGAGGGCTGGATCAAGGCAGCCTGTCAGTGGAGTGAGTGATGCCAAAGATGATGTCACTGGAGCATTTCTGTCGTCCTTTGGAAATTTCTGCGTAAGGAGGGAGCAGAGAATCATGTAATTATATAGCCTGAGATGGAGGGAAGAGAGAATTGGTTTATATCATGACTACCTGATCTCTTTAGAACTTTTGCGGTTCCTTATTACCTGGCTTCCTACCACCCCACTCCATCTGGGGATTGGCATATAATGTCTCCTTTCCTTCCCTCTCCTCCCTTCCCCAACCTCCTCTCCCCTTCCCTCCATCTCTCTTAGGTGTTCATCAGGGCTATGTTTACTCAATTCTATTGCCTAATTCCTTGAAGACTGGAGAGTCTGAATTAGTCATCTTAATGTTCATCCAGTCATAGCTCAGTCTCTTAAATGTAGGAGAAAATCAGCAAAATTTATAGGCTCACCCTTCACCAAAATATGAGTACCTTTTCACCAAAGAGGTTTTTCAGCAGCCTAGAAAAAGCCATTTGTGGTTTTGGATGTGCTGAATCTACATGTTTTTTGGACACTAAAAAAGCACAAGGTCAGTCTATTTTAGTCACTCCTCAAGATATAGTCATGATTATGAGACATATGTTTAGAAAGATATTTTCTAACATTTCTTTTGAATCTCTACTCAGAGGTGTGTGTCATTGTGGCTAACCAGCATTAGAATGACTGATGATTACTGTTATTCTGTGTATGTGTGTCCCTGTGTGACTGTGGATAGGAGCCCACAGACTGCTTAATTAATGCGTTTAAAAGGTAATTCCTCCAAAGACAAGAAAAAGCTTGTTCAAAATTACAAAGAAATGATCTCCTAACACAAATACCAGCACTCCCTTTTTAAACTCCCTTTAAAAAACTGCATGTATAGAACTATGTGCTGCAGAAAAAATTATTTCACTTTCTAAGCTCAGTTATCAACTCTGATGTTCTTTCTGTCATTTTATTTACCGCTTAAAAGACTCCCAGTTATTTCTCTCAGTCAACAGATGAAGAAACTGAGGCTAAGATAATTTAAGTTTCTCAAGATAACACTTTTACATAGATGAAAATCTGCTATTCAAAGTTTTCTTACACCAAAGAGCCAAAATGTGACCAAAATGTAACTTTGTTTTTTCTCTTCTTATTCCTTTACAATGGGGTTAAAGGATTGTCATCCTGTCAGCAGAATTTTTCCAATCAATCTTAGATCACAAATAAAGCAAGCTCAATTTAAGTTAACAGTTATAATTTCAATTTTCATTCTAAGGTTAAACCCCTCTATCCTTTCCTCCAGTTTAGGACTATTTTGGAAAGGTGTGTATTTAGCTCCTCTCTTTCTCTCCAAGTTTTTGTTTGACACTGTAGTAAGCAGGTCTCTCCCCACTCAGACACTGGTTCTCAGGTAGTCTTTTCATGCCATTTCTTTGGATGAATCCTCTTTCTTCCAGGCATCCTCTTGAGTTGGAATTAAATTGCCTTAGGCTTTCTCTCTTCTGTGTGATTCATGGGAAAAAACTCACATATCCATTGCCCTGTCATGGATGGGAGATTATTTACTTTCCCAATGCAGTCCTCTCGTCTCTCTGTCTTCTCACGGACCACATTAAACCTTCTCAGACATGAATAAGCTTCTGATCCAAGACGGGCCCACATTGCAGAACCATGTTGAAGGCTCTCCATATGGCTCCACACTTGAGGTAGAGTAGGTAGCAGCAGCCCACTCCCAGTCCCACCACCCAAAAACTTTTCTTAGGATTGGAAGTGACTCACCCACACAACATAAAACTGTAATTTCTTCTGAAGCCTCACAATTCCTTCTTTACATATTCTGATCCATTTTATGACCTTGATTAGAAGGTAGCATGGATGCTTAATTTAAAACAAAATGTGACAGTAAAAGACATATTGCCATTAATGTCCCTCGAAATACTATCCCTCACTTATCAGTTTCTACAGCAGTTCTGGAGGTTTTCTTTCATGAGTATCTCTAGTTTTGCTGTCATAGCTGCCTTAATGTCTTGAATCCACTCAAAATATTCACCTTTCATGGTCACTTTGACTTTGAGGAAGAGAAAGAAGTTGAACAGTTCCGGATCTAGTGAGTAAGGTGGATGAAGACACGGTGTCATGCTTTCATGAGCCTGCCTTTCCATTGGATGGTACTTGGTGATAGCATTTACCATATTTTTCATCATGCCTCATAAAGACAATCATGAAAGACATTATCATGCCTGTAGGACTCTTCTAAGAAATTAGTACTATGCCCTGGTAGTAGACTCTTTTTACCACTGAGATCTCTTCTGCTTCAGAATCCAACGCAAAAATGATGAAAAAATGTGTCCCAGATTTTTCAAATATGGCTAAACTACATGAAAATTCCTGAAATCTCTTGGTGGGTGCCTGTCTAAGCTTCTGATATATTCAGAAAACCCAGATTTGACACGCATCATAGTGGCAACTAGGGCCAAAGAATGTGCCCATGGAACTACATTCATTTTTGTGATACAGTATCAGTCATGCTGCAGAAAAAGGACCAAAAAAAATCAGTGATCAAATATAAAGATGAAAGATTCTGAACACTTACAAGTGTGTATATCAAAATAGAATTGAGTACAGAAGCAAAGTTGGAAAACTGAAAGAAATCAGAAGAACAAGATGACCTTGATTACTTTTGATAACTGATAACTTTCTGGCATTCAGTTACTTAAAACAACAAAACACTTGCCTTCTGAGTAGTGTCAGGGATTATCTTAAATGTATCACCAAATGACCAAAAGTGTCAGAAATTATTAAAACAAACAAGATAGACATTATGCAGTTAAAAATGGCAAGAAGAGGTGATTGATTTATTTAGGAATGGTGAGGAAGTAGAATGAATAAAAATGGATGCCAAGATTTCTCTCATTTTTTTCCTTACTGGGTTTCATCATTATTATTGTTATTGGGATGTACTAATTATTCAAATGAATGAGATTTACTGTGGTATTTCCACATATGCATACATCATGCATTGACCATGTCAAGATATCTAACCCAGGTAACCTGAATGTCCCTGGCATGATTAATTTGATTGGTGACTTATAGAATCTTGGTTACTTTGGAAAGGAAAATGTACTTTGGGATATGATATACAACAGGAAGTGTAGCAGTGGAAATTAAGCCCAGACAATCAAAAGAAAAGGTAACTTTGAGTGTCTCAGTAAAAGTGAGTCATGTAGGCATAACTGAGGTCACTAATGAAGTATAAAATGGAGAAACAAGAAGACATGACCACAGAATTCAGTGGATGAAGCAATGAAAAAGGACTTGAGCAGAAGAAAGTAGGAAAGTAAAACTGCTTGTCATGGCATTATAAAGCACAGTAATGGTCACTTAGTGTCATTAACAATAAAAGACAATTGTATTCCTATATAACCAAATGTTTGGCATCTCCTTAGTTTTTGGAAAATCATGATTGTGGTTTTAAGTATAATTAAACTAACTAGCATTCTGCTCAAGATGGTTAATAGACTGTGATATTCTTACATTTATAGAAGGCTATCAATCAGTTGTCAAGCTAATTTTATGTTTCTACATATTTTCATTAAGAACTCTTATTATAAGGTGACCAATAAATAGAATTTTATAAAAGACTTTCCCAGTCTTAGCAAAGAAACTTTGACATATTGGGAAATCCCTAAGTACCAGTAAGCCAAAATTATTGGTCATTCTAGATTTAGATACTAGTAAGATTCACAGAAATCTGGAAGCAAGGAACAATATATGACTATTAATTTTTTTTTGGGGGGGTGGGTACCAGGGATCGAACTCAAGACCTCATGCTTGCCAGGTAGGCACTTGTGCCGCTGAGCTAAATACCAACCCCACCCTTTGTTTCTAGATGTAAACATTTCTTGTTATAGAAAGATGGCTAAATAAATGATGAAGCATATAGTATCATAAATGTCACTCATAATTCTGTCAAATAGATGTAAGTCTTGCTAACTCATTGATGTCTCAGCAATCTGCATATTCTATAATTTTGTGTAGATTTTATCATAATGTATATCTTTCTCTTTATGTGTGCTGTGCCATAAACCTTATTTTAGGCATTAATATTTCAGTATAAGCATCATAGTTGATTACTGAGTGTCTTTAGCTGGGTTTCTTAGTAAATGAGCCATTGACAGGTTTTCAATATGTCTATATTGCAATGAACATGTTCTTTACTAAAATTTTTATGTCCTTTTACTCTTTGTAAAGATTGTTTTCAAAATGGAAGCTATTAGAAGGAAAGATTTATATGCACAATACTGAAAGAATAAGAGTAATTTCTTTGAAATGAATTCTCTTTGAGTAATCTGATCAAATAAAGAAATAAATGCAGAGATATTAGCGCATTCTTTTCCCAACAAAATGAAGCTTAAAGCCAACATATTTCCACATATGCTCCAAGGATGTAACTGTCAGTTTTCCACTTTTATTATGAATGATATCCAAAATACTATCAGAAAACCAGTGAAAGCCCTTAGTAGGGCAGAAAAAAGCAACTTGGAAAAAACAGAGACTGGTAGGGAGAATAAAATTAGTCATATTTGTGCACACACATATATACAGATGGAATACATACAGTTGATTTTTGTTATCCCCATTCCTTACACTATGCAAAATCATTGT
The DNA here is from genome assembly GCA_004363535.1 of Dasyprocta punctata. Lineage (NCBI taxonomy): Eukaryota > Metazoa > Chordata > Mammalia > Rodentia > Dasyproctidae > Dasyprocta > Dasyprocta punctata. The sequence continues at coordinate 19,150 of RJWM01005173.1, read as the reverse complement.
GACACTGAATCAGAGAAGACTGAACCATTGCTATTAGGGAAAAAACACATGATTATATTCTTGTGATCTTTGGTGATATTTTCATCAACGTATAACCAGCAAAAAGCAGAAATTTGTGGCAATTGTGACAGTAAATAGACAGCAAAAGGGACATTTGTTTGCAGTGAGAGAATGGAAACAAAAGACAGAGTATTATCTGGGTGCACCTGGGAATATACATATCAGGTGACTCAAAGTTTTCATTGTTCTAAACATGTCTATGAATGGTTATTAAAACAGCACTACAGAATCTGTAAACAAAGAGAATCAACTATGTGTGCGTTCATGTTCAAGTGTGTGTTTATATATCATCCACAAGACAAGATAGAGAGGCAAGTTTTAAATCTAAGTAAAGAATATATATCTATACCTATACCTTGATCTCTATCTATATTTATATCTATGTCTATATCTACATACATGCAGACATTCAGTGAACAAGTAACTCTTGGTGATTAAAAACAATATAAATAGAATGGAAAATTCAACAGAGGGTTATAAAATAAAACTAAGGAACTCTTTTAGGTAAAAGATGGAAAGTAAAATGAAAGAGAGAGAGAAAGAGAGAGAATAGGAAAAAAGGTTTAAGGAAGTAAAGAATAAGACTCTGAAGGCCCAAAATCTGAAAGATTTTCCTCTGCAGAAAAAGAAATCAGATAAAATTGATTGAAAACAGTCGTTAAATAAATGTTTTCCTCAGAAATTCTTTAAATTACATGAATTTCCAGACTGGAAGACTTACAAAGTGACTTACAATTGCCTAAGAGAAAACAGTTCCACATCAAGAAGCATTGTCATAAGATTTCAGAATGGTGGAGATATTACAGAAATCCTAAAGGGAGAAAAAAGAACATTTGCATAAAGAACCAAGAATCAGAATGGAATCTAGCTTTTGTAGATCAGATGGGAAGTAAGAAAAAAAGTGGAGCTACTATACTTTTAATATTTTGAAGGACAAAGTAAATAATTCATTACCAGCAGTGGCAAACCTACATCAGGAATGTTATTTGTTTTTCTTTTAAGACAAAAGATGTTAATGTATGAGTTGTTTTTTCTAAACTAAAACCTTAGTATTCAGGTTTAATTGTAGAGTTGGCACTTTGCAATACATAAGGGGCTTTTAATTTGTAATTTGGGCACTTGTCTCTAAAAAGTTCACCATCACTGTTCTATACCTAGTCAAACTATCACAGCTTTAAGGGCAAAAATGAAGACATTTTCAAACATTCATGTTCTCAAATATTTTGCCTCTCCTATGCTTCTTTTTAGGAATCTGGTGGCAAATATTTTTCACCAGATGAGATTCTAGTCTAGAAAGAGGAAGTATCAGGATTCAGAAAACAGGAAAATCCAGTCAGAATAAGAGCAGCGATAAAGAAGGGAAATTCTGAGATGACAATGCTGCCTCAGGGTTCAAAGGAAAGCAACCCAGACTGAAATACTGTGACTCAAGAGGACAGGCATGTTGAGATATGTTATCATCAGGATTTCTTCTCTAATAATGCATTTTTAATCTGACATAATGGCTAAAGAATTGATCATCCAAAACAAAGAAGTATGTCGCTAAAGAGGGAGTGATGAGACCTAGGGAATAGGAATCCAAATAAGGAGACGAGTAAAGGGAATTCAAAGGATGATGGACAGTGGGAAAACCCTGAATAACAGTTATGAAACGGGCTGAGAGAAGTCTCAAAAGAAACCAAAATATTAAAGAACTAAAGGATTACTAATGTGACTTATCTTACAAAAATCTAAATCTGATAAAAAGCTTTTGAAAGATGATTACATAAATAACCATACATAAAATGTAAACTAAGTATATTTTTAAAAACATGTGTTAACTTCAGTAAAAATAAAAATAAGAAGGAAACAGAATCATAGTACAATGTAATGCAAAGTTGTGAATAACATTTTCATGAACACAATAATGCCAACCCTGAACACTGGTTCAAAGAAAACAGAGAATGATGGTGTCTGAGAGACAAATCCTAATTTATCAATGTAAAAAATCATCATAATGTCTAAAACTGATGAATCAGAAGTCAGTTTTAATATTATTTAAGATACATGAAGATGTATAAATATTTGAAGGTGACAAGAGTGATACTAAGACTCAAAAGAGGTTGCTTTGGGGTAGGACTAGAGCAAATGAAGAGAAAAGAGGCAAGAAACCTGTATGCGTTTAACAAGCATCTTAGTGTAATTTACTTTTAAAAATTATACTACATTTATTAGTAAGTAAAATAAATAATAATGGACTTGAAAATATTGTCCAGTTTATACTTCTTTGAGCAACTGTATCATTGAAAACTGACTTCTGATAACAGCAGTCCTGGAGACCTGGGTCAGTGTGCTCATCTGGTCCAGCAATTTTGATCATATGGATCGCTTCCTCCTCAGGTACTACAGTAGTATCTGCACCAAGGTTGTAACAAAGGAAGTTTTCTGGGACTGGACTGCAGCTACCCAGACCTCCCAGTATTCTGGCTAAGGGTGTCTTTCATTTAACGAAGAGTTATGACCAGGATTGAATTGCAAGAAGTTAACCTTTCATTTAATTTAATTCTTAACATTGGATTGGTACTAAAATCTATTTATGGATTTTTCCTTTTCTATTCTTCTCCAGGAACATTATCTGGCATTCTAAACTTGGGGAAAAGTCTGTATAAGGAGCCTCTAAATCTTGGCAGAATGTATAAATTGTTAGAGATCTCATGAGTAAGACTAGCTGTGGGATGTCTCAGAATTGACCTTCAAGATCATCTTTTCCAACCCCCTCATTTTACATGATACAGGCAAACGCAGCCAAAAGGGCTAAGTGATTTATCCAAGGCCTTCAGTGAAAAAGTTGAGAATTCTCTTCCTGACTTCAATTTTTTTTTCTGCCTTATGCTAAAATACACTATAACATACAACACAACAAATCCCTACATTTCACCACACTATACTGCCTGGTCTATTTAATACTCCATTACCCAGTCTTAAGTTCCACTATGCTACATGGAAACAAGCTTCTCTCTATCACCCCACACACTGCTATCCTACTTTGTACTACATGACACTGCCCAGCACAATACTTTACTGTAGTGCGCTATATCACATCATACCACTTCATACTAAACAACCTCGCAACACTGTATTATCAAAGAAATAACCTGGAATGATTTTAACCTCCAACTTTACAAATTTAATCTACTCAATCCACCAACACCTGCCCCTTGCAAACTGAGTCCAGCAGCACTTCCTGAGCTTGTACTGACCCTGTCCTTGTCCCACATTTCCCAAACCTCATGCAGTCCTACAGGATCACTGTGCAAGTGCGGGTTCCTGAATTCCTCTAGTGTTCTCACCCCACATGCAAAGAGACTCATTCTGAGTCCATAGATCTACCTCCCACTCTGCTCTCAAGTGCAACTTTGTGCTGAAGTTCATAGAGTTGACTTATGGTTCTGGTGTCCTTTCTAGCAAAACCAGGAGTTTCTCAGCTTATTCTTTGCACTTTGAAGACCACCGCCTTGCTCTCACGTTGTCCTCTCCTCTACCCTAAGAATGAGAACTGGCCACTAAAAGTCCGACCCCAGAACATCAGCTCCATTAATTAGCAGCAGCAGCATCAGTGGTAATGGCATCATTACCATGCTATCAGGATTACGCTTTTGAAATAGTGTGGACTTGGTTAAAGTCTCAGCATTTGCAGTTTGTATGTGGCTTTACCACTTACCAGCCAGTGATCTGAGTATCACTCTCCTCACACATGAAATAGATTTAGGATAATGACATCTATCACATAGCATTGTTGTGAGGATTAAATATAATTGCATAGTAGACCTTTGTGCATAGTACTTAACATATAGTAAGACCTGAATAAATGTTAGGCATTATTATTGTTTCAATTTATCTTCATAGCATTATCTGAAACCGAAGATGAGACAGTTTGAGAAACTGTCCACATTCACAGTTGGAAAGGGTACAAGTGAGACCAGAAACCCATATTTTTACCCCTTTAATAGCTGCCTTTTTGATAATCAAGCCCCCAGTCAGTCTGATTTTCTTAGCAATGCTCTGCCCACCTGTTGGGCGGCTCTAGTTTGGATCCCCCCTGGTGCCAGGCAGCTGCCTGAATCGTGACGAGAACATGTTGATCCCCGTTGGACCTGTGCCTAGCCCACCCAGCAGAAACTTCCCTACCAGCCTCTGCAGCAAGGACAGCTCTGAGCTCCTGTTCCAACCTACAGAGCAGGGCTGCTGCCAACTCTGCTCTCTGCCCCAGGCCTGTCTGGCTGCAGGTAGGCTGATCTGACTCACCGGAGAATCCTGTCTTCTGACTAATTCTTTGTCTAATGTCTTTTGCAGGGTCAATATTAATAACCACATATGAAAGCAGACAGGAGAAGAAAGGAGAAGGGGGAAAAAGGACGAAGGTTTGTGTTTACCATCAGCATCATGAAGCCAACAGGAAATTATGCAGGGAAGATCAGCAAACACCCTGTTCTGAGCAAAAGCAAATGACCCTTTCTGAGTGACTGAAGAGTTAATCATGACCCGGTGGAGAGTTTATCACCCAGAGTATGATGTTTGAATTTTAGAGAATTCCCTTTGCTTCACTGCAGTATATTCACTTCAGTGCCTATTTTAATTCCCTGGAATGTAATTCCCTTTGCCCGTTATTCTTTTTCACTATGGGTTTTTCCGACCCTCGGGGTAGATTTATTCTTCTAGCTGAATGATTACTCGGTAAGCTTTCGCCAAGGGATATTCTGTTCCAAGAATGACACATCTCTTTGGGGATGACTCTCTACCTAACAGGGGTGGGTGGGAGGTCAGGGGGAAGCCCCTACCCAAGAGAAAATAGTTTCTTTGTGTGCTTGAAGAAAAACATTCAGATGATGAACAGCCTGATTTGGGGGCTGTGTGTGGGTGAGGCACTCGAGTGAAGTCGTCCTCAACGCTCCCTCATAAGGAGAGATTATGAATTTAATGAGCAGAAGAATTCTGACAAGCCTTAAAGCCAAAGGCAATTAGCAAAGGATGAATAACTCGAATTCCTCACAGTTATGAAATAATTTTGTCCTAATGAAATTATACATGCATGTATCTTTGTAATATACTTAATCTGCTACATTGTATTATTGTATTTGCATATACAAGCATTTTCTACTGTGTATTCAGTGGCACACGGGTCTCAGAATATGCTACAGAAAAGCAGAGAGCCATGGTCAAATCCAATTGGAAATGTCACCTGTTAGAATATCACCTGAGCCATGTACAGAGGACACTGGGATATTAAATGCTTTGAGAAATCCTACAATAAGGATTTTGTTTCAATTCATGAATCCCAAAATTCCAAATATAAGCATGAAATTGCTCTCCCTACCCTAACATCTATGGCTGCCCCCAAGCAATCTATGCTTCATATAATCCCTTTCGAGAAATGATGAAATTCAATAATAGGAGAGCTTGAGTCTTGAGGAACAGACCAAAATGCTCACTTGCCTGATGATGGCAGTATACAAAATTTATTTTTGTTTAACAGTTGCACTAACATATTTTATGGTGCTCTTTAGACCACTTTCAATGATGGTAAAACTTTATTCTTTGATGTAGTTCAGTTTTTAGAAACTGCATTCACTCTCTGTTGAATGGGTTAAGTGACTGACTAAGCCAAACCATTATTAAGTCAATAGCAAAATATCTTTGCATAATTGACAAAATGAGTTTTTATGATCTTTAATACTTTCTAGCTGGATTATTACACAAACTTTTGGAGTAGAGTCTCCAACTGTATTCTTTTTCGCTAGCCCATATTGTCACCAGACTGATTTTTCTAAATTCATTGTTAAACTGTCAGTCTCCTTAATCAAAGCTTTGGATGGGCCTCAGGTCAAGTATGTTCTGAATTAGCTTGTTTTAAGTATTTTCCAGATTCCCCACCCATATGACCTTGTTTTCTCCCACTCTCTTAATCTGGACATTTCCAGACTAGTGGTTTTACAGTCTCCAATTTTGTAGCCCCTCCTTATCCTGTGACAAGTACCTGAAACAGTCAACTTTCTCCTTTCAACTGATCTATAATTATCTAAAACCCAAATTATATATCTTACCTTTCTTACAGAGTTTATAGAATATGCATATATTCAATGATGTATATAACTGTTCTCTAGATGGCTTTAACATTTTTAGACTATATCATTGGTGATTATGTTTAGTCATTCCAAAATTAAATGTTCAGTCCGCTGTAAAGGGAACTATGGAAGATGATATCTGACATTAAAAATTCACTGTAATTCTGGAATGTATGAAATGTTCTAAAATATCTGAGATAGTTTGAGGTAAGCATCACATATTTTCATGTTATATAATTTAATAGTTTTTTTGTCATCATAATACAGGAAAAATACTTTGCATTGTTGACTCTCAGTGACATTGTAAGCTATTGGATATCACAGGATATGTCTTTCAGTCCTTATGACTTCCTCTTGTACACAGTACATGTACAAGATTCATAAATATTTTCTAGTGTTAAGAAGAATTTTAAAAGTTGTAGTAGTTTTGCATTACTGAGAATAGAACACAGGAAACATTGAGCTATAATGTTTGCCCTTTTTATCTTTTCTTTGACATAGGGTCTTCATAACTATTTGAGCTGGCGTCGTACTTGCAATCCTCTTGCCTAAGCCTCCCAGGTATCTGGGATTACGGGCATGTGCTACCATACCCAGTGGTTGTAAATACTTTCTAAAAATCTATTGGTTATTTTTTTATAGCAGATTTGCACTGGGAGCAATAGTTAGTCAGCTTCTCTTAAGGCTAATATTTTGTCAATTTCTCCATTTCCACATTTTATCTTGTATCAAACCCTTCCTTCATTTATAGATGTTACTCATTAAGAGACAGAATGTCTTCTGTAATTCAGAACTATCCATGTTAAGGGTACTTTCCAAAAAATGACAAATTCTGATGATCTACAGAAGTCAGAATGCATAGCCTCAGGCCCTGTTGGTTTCCACAGCTGTAGAATCCTTCTGTAGGCTCCCTATGATTCTCTGATGACTACTCTCTGGAAATCTCAGCTTTGTGTAAGGTGTGACTGTGCCCATGAGAAATGCTATAGACGTGATGCTAGATGAATGCACAGGTAAGAGAGATGAAGTCCTAGTAGATTACCATAAACTGCAACACTATGAACCATAAACCAACATGCCTGAGTCCATTCTTTGTCTACATTTGCACTGATAGTTTGCTTGTAAATTAACTTCAACAACTACTACAAACTTCTAGGAGATTTGTGTATCATCATAATGGTAACTACTAGGTTCTATCCAATTGCCTTACACATTTAGAAACCATTCAAAATTGAAATCGACTTATCTGATGATTTCTCTTCATGAATCCTGCCTTCCCATTGAAGACTGGAAGTTATAGAATTTCAGTAACTTCACTGGGTCAAAAGAAACTCTGGTACCCATGGCTGACCAAACCTACATGTATGTTAAAACTAGTAATGAGCAAAATATGTATTAATAAGATGAGTATTTAGGTTCTACTGCATACTGCCTGACCATAAATAATGTTTATTGTTATTATTGTAAGTTATTTTTACTGGGATGTATGTGTTTTCCTAGAATGCATCAATGACCTATAAAACCTTTCTTCTGGAAAAATCTCTCCTCCAAATATTCTCTCTGCTGAAGGCCTGGGCACAGAACTGGAAGTGAAGGAGGCAGAGGGGAGTCCGTGGGTTTCTTCCAGCAGCCGTTTGCAATACAACAATTGACAGAATGTTAGAGGAAGTTATTGACCTCTTATCCTAGAAGAAACTAAAAAGGTTAGCGTTAGCTAGTCTCCAGAACTTTACAGGCAGTTTTAACTTAACCATGATTCAATTGATTTGTATAAAAAATGTAACAAGAAAAACAAAATGATGCATTTTTTTCCCCATGACAGAGAATCTTTACAATAAGGGTCACTATTGATTTACATTAAAACTCAGGTTGATTTTAAGAGACAAAGAGCCCACCATTAATATTTAGTGTCAGACTGGCAGCTATAAGTTCAAAAGTAAAAACGGATAACATACTAATTCGGGATTTAAGAAGGTATCCTAAAGAGTTAAAAGGAGGATGATACTTAAAAGAAAGCTTGGGACCTAATAAGAGAAGCAAAAATAAAATAACAAAAAGATCTCTAAAAAGTACATATTGGTCTCAGATATTAAAAATTACTCTTTCCTTGAACTCAAGCCAGTCAAATATGCAAAAAAAAAAAAATTCTTGTTGAGAAGTAATCTCGAGAAGGACAGCCCAATGGACAAATGAGGTGTGTGTGTTTGGTGTGCACAAGTCCTATGCTCACTGTTTCTCACAGACAGGGTAGATGAGGACCCTGACTCTTCCCCCATGAGGACCTTCCTTTCTTCCTCAAGGACAATTAGTCACTCCGCATTTAAAACTGAAACATTCATTTTAAATACTACAAAAATGTGGCACAGAGCTCAGGCAAGGCATCTGTTCCAGCAAAATGTTATGTTTTGATCATTTTCAAAAATGATTTTTCTGTTTTTAAAGAAAGTGTGTGGACATGGAGATGAGTCAGTCAATCTGAGGGGTACTGTATACTGGGTTATTTTGAAAGCTGCAAAATTTAAAAATACATGGAAAAAATAATTTTCCTTAAATATTATTTCAATTTTATTCTTTGACTTAGTATTTCTTTTTTAATCTTTCCACAGCACCAAACTCGTTGGTGGTGGAGGTGCCACCCTTAACGGCAGCTATGGAATAATTATATGGAATTCTAGACACACATCCACGGAAATATTTTTAGGTTTTTTTTTTATTTATGGAGTTAGGTAATCCATATTGTGAAAGAATGGCATATTGTATGCAAAGGTGATTTATTTAGAGACACAGTTACATTTCTTTTAAAAACATTTCCTGATAACTTAAATATCAACAAAAATCAACCTATTCTCTCACCAGCTTCCTATGACTTAATATTAGATGTATTACTCAAGTCCAAGTGTACAAAAATTACATCGCAACTGCAATATTTTCTGTCCTAATCTATATGCGTTTTCATTTTCTAATGTGAAATGCATTTAGTTTATTAACATGAATATTCCCCCAAAATATAGATTACTCTCCAGAATTAGAATATTTATAAACCTTACTGTATTACAGAGTAAAATAAGATTTCAATAACATTTACTTTCCTTTTTTTTTTCTTTCTTAGGCTTGCAGGGTTCCATTTCCATAGTACCTCAAAAGTAAATTGTGGTGCTGTGTCTCTGTGAATACTCATTTGTACTTCAATCTCAGTTTGTGAGCTTGATGTCCCACTGAGGAAGGAACCCACAAGTTCTAGCATGGAGAAAACACCAGTGTGCTGTGTTTTCCAAAGCAAATCACCTGACTTTTGATGTGTATGTCTTTATCTGGAAGAATAGGGAGAAATGATAATCATTTATGTCCTGATACATGGCTCAGTTCTGAGAATGTCAGAAATTATTTGCATTTGTACAGCACTTATGAGTTAGTTTATAATTCCACCATATTGATTGAAATCAGAACAGCTACCCAACCAACTATTTTTATCTTGGTCTGTTCATTTTGGCCATCTAAAGCAGCACAATCAATTGGACCAACCATTCTGAGATACAAATTGGCTAGTAGGAAAGCCAAAACACCAGATTGGCTGCTTTTTTTAATTGGTGTTTTTCACGATATGAAAATATTGGGTGAAAATGGAAAAACTGAGTCAAAGATCCAGATGTTTGATCTGCCCGTTGCCAAATAGCCACACATTTTGTAGCACTCATATTTGCAACTGAATTTCTCAGCTTTCACCAGAAAGCCTGTCATCATATAGATATAGCTTTAGAGGAGTTGTAAACACGAAACTGATATGGTCCCAAGAAAAGGATTCCTTTTACCCAAGATGACAGTTGCTTGTGCATCTGCTGTTTTCTCACTAGGCAGAAAGGGGACAGGGTCCACTCTTCAAATACTGTATCAGTGTCTTCTTTATATAAGCCCAGTGCTACCTAGAAAGAATATTTGTTTGAGCTGAATAATGGACATTACAAGAATTTTCCTCTGAACTGGTCCAATAAGTAATACAAGTATAGACACAAAATTTATCACTCCAATATTGACAGAGCATAAACCCAACCCATGTCTTCTGAAGTGGCTTGTCTTGCTACACACTGATCAGTTTCCACTAGGCACTGGAATGGTGTCCATCAAGCTATTTTATATCAGCTAAAGCCAGTCTGCTAACAAAGGATACATAGTTTGAACAAGTTTAGTAAAAATAAATAGCACTACCATTATGTGAATAAGGGATGGGACCTGGGGGTAAAGGTAACAGGTTAAATGCATTGCCATTTTGCTTATTTTTGAAGGCTAACATTCATTTGCTTTGCTTCTTCTGCACCCAGGAACATATTAATTCAAAGCCACAACCACAGTATGTAATATCTGTAATTTTTCTTTTCTCCTTCTTGGATTCACTACTCTTGAAATATCACATTTTAATTATGTGCATAGCAATGACTTCATTGCTTCTTAACTCAGCAGCAGCCAACTCATTTTCCCCCGATGGTATGATGACCTGTCCTGTGGGAGAAATCCATCTGTTTATATTATTTAAGCCATATCTACACCAGGAACAGGTTTTGTATGTTTTGAAACCATTTTTCCTCATTTCACTGCTTATTCCTTGCCTAGAAAGGAGAAACCAGGGAACCAAGAGGAAATCACTGCAATCAATAGGCATTTCTAGCAAGGTAATAAAATTAACACTTTTTATAAAGAACGGGTCTAAAATTTTTCAAAGACCATGGATTTCATTACGTGTATTCGATCACAGTGTCAAAAATATACATAAAACATTTAGTACAGAGGTAAAGGTAAAATAAATAATGAGTTATATTTTTTCATTAAGATTACAAATGAAAAGACAAAAAATAAAATATTCAACTCTTGATAATCTGCAAATGTTAATGAAAATTCTTTTTGCAGACCCGGTTGTCTATCTGATGCTAATAATAGGTTTATAAAGGAAAGTGATTCTACCTGTCTGGCATGAATTCCTGACTTGACAGTAAACATTGGTTGAAATGTGCTTAATAGAGTGCCTTCGAATGAAATTTTGTACTGTCAACCTAGTTTTACAAGTAATTGAGGAAGATTGTTATCACCTGTCATAAGAAATCTTTCCATGGGAAGGGCTTATTCCAGAAAGAATGCAGTGTTCATCTGTAGAACATTTTGCTCATCCATATAGTTTCTGGGTCGTTCTTCCTTGAGTAGAATAGTTTCCCCTGATGGTGTTGGAATTATATACAATGACATAATATGCCACATTTATGCTCAGAAAACACTCCATGTTTGACCCTGAGGCAGAGCTGGTAAAAGATCAGAAAGGGAAGGCATATATATCTTCACTCAGAACCTGAATATAATTGTTCTGCTTGCAGTAGCTTATTAAAAATCAGGTAACTACTCATGAAGATACAACGCTCTTGCATATTTAGCAGATCACCAAAAGTCTATAATGCTAGCCAAGCATGGCCTCATTCAAACATAAATGCTCAATCTTGGAATTCTTTCAAGTTTAGATTAGCATGGCATTCTATGGCTCCTCACAGACAATTAGGAACTCAAGATTCTTTGCTAGTGTTGTATCCCTAAGGCACAGGACTTGGAGGTGAATGGGTTGCTGTGCTATAGGAAGAGTATACTGCTTCTGCCCCATGTCCTAATCCCACTATAGAATGCAGACTCTGTCACTGGACTTTTCTCCCCGGCCATCATTTTTTTTTCTACCAACTCTACTATACATCTGTCCTCTTGCCTAGTTCAGAGATATTTGAGCCACATAACCAGGTCTCTCACTATTATTTGTTGTGGCTAAGGGAAAGGAGAGGGAAAAAAAAAATCCTCATTGGGCTGGAACATTCAGAAAAAATTTCCAGAGTGAGAAGAATACATGTTGAGTTTCCAAAGTAGACAAAAGCTGATAAAGATATTTGTCTAAGAAAGCTAACGATGAAAGATAGAAGAAAATCTGAGTTGCATGGAATAGCCTGGAAATGAATAATTACAACTAAAGATCTGAAAGTTGATTCCATGCTAGCTATCCATCCTCAGGGAGGAGCATGAGTTAGGCACCTCTACTCTCATCTCCAACAGCCTCATGCACACAACTTACCACCAGAAGAATGGACATTGTGCTTATTGAATCCCTACTTCTTTTCAGGTAATAATTGACTTTTGTCAATTCTATTATAATAATATATTCCCCAATTATATTTAATATGTAATTTAATTGTATTTAATTATACTTAATTCCCAATTACATGTGCCTAAATCCTAGTGAAATATGCTTCATTAATCTTGCATATTTTGTGCCAATTATTAAGAAATTATCTCTCAACTTCAAACCTACCTTCCTTCCATGACATTTTGACAATGGGCTAGGATTCTGAAAACCTCTTTTCTGCTTGGTGGGAGGCCTCTGTGTCAAGTTCTGTCAACAGCAAGGTTGCCAACAGAGGGAGACTGTGCAGCTGAAAGTGAGAGAAGGACTTTCTTGTTCTTTTGCCTTTTTGTTCCAATGCTTCTTCATGCCCTGGGATGCTCCATCCTGGAATAGTAGCTAAGCTGACAGCCAGAACTGGATTCATGACACTCTTCTCAGAGACACCAGCAATAACAGAGCAACACCTTCTTGGAGGCCTGTTTTATCTTCACCATGCTGCTCCTCCAAGCCTTTAAGAGCTGATCATCATGACCTCTTCTCTTATTATCCCTAGTCCCGTGCATGGTGCGCTCTTCCCTGCAGGTGCCATTTCCATAAGACCTTAGAATTCTCCCTTTACTCTTTTGCATTTTCTGATGTCCTTAACAACCTTTTTCACAGAATTCTCTTTTAAAAAAGAGTAGAATGGGTTCTGTCTCCTAACTGGACCCTGTTTGAATCACAAGTGAAGAAACTAAAATTTAAATTGATTAATTAATTAATTGATTGATTTTAAAAATTTTCAACAACCTGCAATGACAGACTTGAACTGCAGTGTGTCTGACTAGATCTCTTCCTCTTTCAGCCCTCATTCTGACCGAATTCCATGTAGACATTTGCAGAGACAGAGAATTACTTTTCTAGCTAATTACAACCCACTCAAACTAGTCGAGACTTTTATGGTCTTAGGTGGTAGAAATTCAAGAATTGGATCAGGTCAAAGGCAGAATTCCTTGACTTACACAACTACACATTAGGAAAGGCAGGGAAATTCAGCAGGGATCAAATGAAAGGGTCTCTCTTTCATGGTCCCAACCCCTACCACAATATATAAACAGGCTCACACCTCTCCTCCTTGTTTCAATTTCTCAGAGTGTGGAAAACTCACCTGCTGACTTATATTTTCCAATTTATCACCAGAAATAACAAAGGCTTATTGTTGCACTTTGTGGTCCTAAGCTAAACACTCTCCTGAAGGGGTTTTATTGGTATAGTTTGGATCAGGAGTCCATATCTGTTCCCATCATGGGTGATCAATGGTAAAGAAGGGCTAAAGCGTGGCACAGATGCTGCTACAATTTGTATTGGGTACCTTTTCCCAGTAACAGTAACAGTAGTCAGGGGTAAGAATTTATAAACCAACCACAGCACTCAATTTAAATTCCAAACTTGAAGAGGAAGATGAATTTCCCAGTACAGGCTTGCGAGCTAGCCCTGACAAGCAGAACAATAGATGCGTAATATATAATATATTGCTCTAGCCATAAAATTTGAATTCATACCATTACATATCTACAGTACATAATCTGCAGTAGAACACATGCCTGTGTTTTGCAGAAACAAGTCATTCATCATTAATCAAATGCATAGGTTCTTTTGGCATGTACACAGTCCTCCAAGTGCTAGATTTGAAATTTTCTTTTTTGTTTTGGCTTTTATAATGTTTCTATATAAACTAACAGTTTAAGTATGTTAAAGAATCAATATATGGTCATAAATGTCAAGCACAGGAGAGTTTTCAGTTAGTATTCTTGGAGCTAACTCTTGTATTTTTTAGGGTGGAAATAATTTATTTTAAAATAAATAAGTAAATAAATAGTAAGCACTGTGTCCTAGCTACTGACTTTGGAGCTTTAAAAACATTTTATTTAATTCACGTGATCACCCTATGAAATAAGTAACAAACTCAGCAAGGTATCAGGATACAAATTTGACACATAGAAAATCAATATCGTTCCTGTATATCAATAATGAATCCATGGAAAAAGAAATTGGAAAAGCAGTACCATTCAGAATAGCTTTAAGAAAAATTAAAGACTCAGAAATTGACTTATGAAGAGAAAGACCTCTCCAACTAAAACTATCCTACCCTGAAAAAGAGATTGAGGGGAAAAGCAGTAAATAAAATGATATCCCAATCATGGGTGGCATAATGTATATTATAAAAATGGCCATACTACCAAAACTAGAACATAGATTTAAGGCAACCTCAACATAGACATTAAGATCATTCCTCACAGAACCAGAAAAAAAATCCTGAAATTCATATGGAATCAGAAGAGACCCAGAATAGCAAAAGCAACCCTGGGTAACAAAGCACAGCAGAAGGAATAAGAATTCCAGAACTCAAGCTATATTGCAAAACTGGAGTGATAAAAACAACACAATACTGGCACAAAAACAGATGTGTGGATTAGTGAAACAGAACAGAGGATGCAGAAACAATACCAGGTACACTCAGACATCTGCTCTTTGACAAATGAGCTAAAACCAACACTGTAGAAAAAATAACCTCTTCAACAAATAGTACTGAAAGCACTGGTTATCCACATGCAGAAAATTGAATCTAGATCCCTTCCCACACTCACTGTGCACTAAAATAAAGGAAAAATGAATCAAAGGTCTAGATATTAAGGCAGAAACATTTAATCTGCTGGAAGACAACATAGGTAAAGCTGTTGAAGCCGTAGGCATAGGCAAGGACTTTCTGAATAAAATCCTAGTTGCGCAAGAAATAGCATGATGAACAAACAAATGAGATTATATCAAATTAAAAAGCTTCTGTACGGCAAAGGAAACAACCAAGAGAGTGAAGAGACAAGCTGCAAAATGGAAGAAAAATTGGCCAGTCTTTCTTTGGTCAGAGTATAATATCCAGAATATATAAAAAACTAAAAAAAAAAAAAATGGACCCCCCCAATAAAAGATCCAATTTAAAAAATAGGCCACTGAAATGAATAGACATTTCTCAGAAGAAGTAAAAGTGGCCAATAAATACACAAAAATGTTCAATATATCAGACATTTAGGGAAACGCAAATTAAAACAACACTGAGATTCCATCATACTCCACAAAGAATGGCTGTTATTAAGAAATCAAATAAGAAGTGTTGTTGAGCCGGGTGTGGTGGCACACACCTTTAATCCCAGCATTTGGGAGGCTGAGGTAGGTGGAGTGTTGTGAGTTTGAGGCCAGCTTGGGCTACAACGTAAGTGTAAGGCCAGCCTGAACTACATAGTGCGACCCTGTCTCACAAAACTAGGGCTAGGAGTTTGGCTCAGTGGCTTAAACACCTGGCAGGCACGAGTTGTGAGTTCAATCCCTGATGCCAAAAAAAAAAAAAAAAAAAAGCAAAAAAACAAAAAAACAAAGTGTTGGTAAGGCTGCAAGGTAAAAAGAAACATTTTTGCATGGTTGGTGGGAACGTAAGCTAGTACAATGACTATGGAAATCAGTATGGAGATCCTTCAAAAAACTAAAACTAGAAATTTCATTTGACCCAGCTATTCTCCTTCTAGATATCTCCCCTAAACAGTTAAAGATAGATTATAGTGATGTATGCATACCTATGTCTATACCGGCACAACTCCTACTAGTTAAATCTTGGAAGCAACTTACATGTTCATCAACAGATGACTAGATAAAGAAAATGTGGTGTATATACATGCAATGAAATACTATTCTGCCATAAAGAAGGATAAATTTGATTCATTTGTACATCTTGAGTACATCTTGAGATTCTAATATAAAGTGAAATAAATCAGACAATGATTAATTATTACATGATTTCTCTTCTAGGAGAAACACATAGTATAAGTATTTTAAAGGGAAAAATGAAAGAATATGAAACTGGGCAATACCCTTTGGCAAATGGGGTATGAACCAAGAGATGGAAGGAGCAGGGGTAAAGTGAAAGGGAAGGGAATTAAATAAAATTAAGAGGTGTTATGCCCATGTACCAAATCCCCATGAGAAATATAATCATTATGTACTATGAACATGTACTAATAATAATTAAAAATTTTATAAAAAGAAATATAAATGACTGTTCCCTTGTTTTAGAGGAAGAAATAAATGATTGATGAGATTAATAATTTTATCCAAATGAATGAAAGCAATAAGTGACAGTTTTAGGATTCAGGTGTGGATATGAATTGTAGTCCTGTCTTAACTTCACTTTGCCAGGGGTCTCTTCACTGATCTCTGTGGAGTGCCACTATCTGCACTATTCATCTGCCTCCTGAATCTGACTTCACCCTTCTCCCCGCCTGACTTTTTACTGCATTCATTTAGGGCTCCCCTTGAAGATTGCTTTAAAATAAATTAAGGCATGGCAACTTAATTTTAGAAGCATTCCTGCCTTCTACTCACTGAATGCCAGGTAGTATCATTTACCAGAGATGTGACAATTAAAATGTCTTCGCACATTGCCACGTGTCTCTTGATGGAAAAATCATCTTGAGTTGTTTCAAACTCACTGAATCTAAAGACTAATGGTGATATAATGGGTTTTACAGATTGTTTTATTTGGAGGGTGATGTCTTGGTTACTTTTCCCTAGTTGCTGAGACAAAACACCTGACACCCAAAATTAGGGAAGGAAAGGCTTATTTATCTTATAGTTTTTGGAAGTTTCAGTCCATAATCATCAGCTGGGTGGCATGGCACAGGGGCAACACTTCAAGGCAGCAGCTGAGCAAAACCAGCTAGAATAAAAGGGGCCAAGAGCAAACCTCTTTTCCTCCCTTATATTGTACACAGGACATCCTTCCCACCGCCCCCCAGGATGGGTGTAGCATTCACAAATCTCCTTGTCTTCCTTTGCACAGGATGAGGATGTTTACAAAGTAAGAACCCTGGCTCCCTGCTGAGTCTCTCAGTTAAACTTCTGACCTTCTCAAATTGACACAATGAACAGGTAACTGCTTGTGCTCTACACCCCAGGATGCAGAGCTACTGAGGTACTTAATTAAGCTTGTAGACTTCTCAAGTTGACACAATATATAAACCCCAACAGGTGGTGAGACAGAACTGTGTAGTTCAGGTTGGCCTTGAACTCACTATGTAGCCCAGACTGGTCTTGAACACATGACTCAGGCTCCTGAGTGCTGGACTTACAGTCATGCACCACCATTCATGGTTTAGAGATTGTTTTAAAAGTGGAATTTTAAAAGATGGCACCATGGTATGATAACATACCATATCACAGAAACATCTGAGTAGAAGATGATGTTAAGTCTGTTGTTTTTATTGCAATCTTGTCTAGATCATCATAGTTTCAAAACTTTAAATCCTACAGCCATACACAGAGAAATTATTTCAAGAGTTAAGAAATTTACTTCTGATTCCTGGTATTTGATGTAGTTCCTTTAGACTTACTTTGAGGTTCAGAGTAGATCATCACTATAAAGAATTCAGAAAGAGGACCTGATGCATCAATCTAGCTGCCCATACATCAAAACATCACCTTTTCAAGGTTGCTGGATCAGTTTTCAAAGGAGAGAATTAGATATATTAGTTCTCTTTCTAATTATTCCCAGGATAAAAAGCTATAGATAATGTGTTGATCAGTCTTCCATTACTGTAACAAAATAGCTGAGATAAACAGTCTGTAAAGAGAAAAGGTTTATTTTGGCTCACTGTTTCGAAGGTTTCAGTCCTTGGATGGTTGGTTCCATTGTTTTAGTGCCTGTGGTAAGGAACCCTGTCAAGGCAGGAGTGTGTGGCAGAGGAAAACTATTCAGATCATGGCTAAGAAGCAAAAAAAAGAATAGGAAGGAGCTGGGATCCTACAATTCATTTTAAGAGCACATTCCCAATGGCCTCAAAACCTCCTGCTCAGTTTCCACTAGGCACCAACTCTTAAAGACTTCACCAACTCACAATAGAGCCACTCTAGGAAATGAGCCTTTTAACACATGAACCTTTGAGAGATAATAGACAATCAAACTCTAGCAAAGAATATCACATAAATGGAAGTTATTTAATGCTCAGCTGATAAGTCATTGGCAATATCATCCAGCATGCTACTTCATTTATTTACCTTGGCATAATTCTTAGGACTATGAAAGAATTAGCCCCTGATTAAAACTAAGTACCACGTGGAGGCTTTATAGAGGCTGTCTCATGGCTTAGGTGAGCAACCCTTCCAATCACTTTTAAACTTTGTAAGTTACTTGGATTCTACAAAATGCAGAGGACATCTGAGTTCTCGATAGTTTATTTTTATTTTTTAGCATACTTTCAAAAACAATTGTTTCACAAAAATAATTTTGTTCTGCGAGAAAGTTCTCTTTCTTTCATTTCCAAGTCTTTTATTTAGTCATGTGTCCTTGATAAATGTCTTACATTTTCTTTGGGAGATGTTGTTCTAAACTGTACTTGCAAACTGAACTGTATATTGAGACATAAGCTACTATCCTTCACCAAGACCACAAACTACTGTGTTCTGAGTGTATGATCACAGGTATTCCCTGAAGATTTTTTTAACTTTGACATTCAAGAATTTTAAATAATTTTAAAATATATAAATGGGAAATTATGTAAAACATAAACATTAAATTTGGGAGGAATTGGGTTGTCTTGGTTACTTTTCACTTGTTGCTGAGATGAAACACTTGACACCCAAAATTAGGGAAGGAAAGGTTTATTTAGCTTACAGTTTTTGGAGGTTTCAGTCCACAATCAGCTGACTCCAAGGCAGGGTGTCATGGCACAGGGACAGCACTTCAAGGCAGCAACCAAACAAAAGCAGCCAAAGTAAAAGGAGCAAGAGCAAGCCTCTTCTCCTCCTTTATATAGTACACAGG